>JARYGA010020846.1:0-45158 GCA_030545235.1 Helianthus tuberosus | reverse complement strand
GTGATAATGAGATATTTAAGTTTATATACTAAATGTTTTCTACATTGCTATGTGTGTACAGGTAAGGTAAGAAACAAAGATTGGATTGAAGTAAATGTGAATGTGTGCACATGTGGGAGGAGAATTGGAAAAACAACTCACGTGAGTTGTGATTGGAAGGTCCCTATTGGAGGAGACTTCATTATTTGGGCTCGACAATGGGCAGCCACACATCACATGTTAGGGAGCCTTTAATTAAAGATAATTCTCTCCATCATTAAAAATAGTTTGGCAGCAGACAAAAGAATTTTGGGCTCCATATTACGGAATTTAGGGCAGCAAACATTAATAGAGTTGGGCCCAAATCAGCCCAACATCATTATCATCACACACGAAATATTGGCAGCCGTACACCATGGTTTTCGGCTCTCAACTTCATCACTCAACATCATCGATCAAGCTTTTGAAGATTGGTCACACATCATGAGCGGCTAGTCTCTTCGGTTTCACCCCGGTGTAGGTAGTTGTATTTTCTAGGGTTTATGCATTTGTTCTTTAGGGCAGCAAACATTAATAGAGTTGGGCCCAAATCAGCCCAACATCATTATCATCACACACGAAATATTGGCAGCCGTACACCATGGTTTTCGGCTCTCAACTTCATCACTCAACATCATCGATCAAGCTTTTGAAGATTTGTTACACATCATGAGCGACTAGTCTCGTCGGATTCACCCCGGTGTAGGTAGTTGTTAAATTTAGGGTTTTGAATTGTTCTTGATTCAACTTTGTGACAACTTGTATTGATTTTTGAAACCTTTGACAATAGTTTACATTTGTTTCGTATTCGTAAATTGTCGAACGATGTTAAAAGTTATGACTTTACGAAATGGTTATGTGTAGTTATGCATTGTCTTGGTTAGGTTTTACTTGTGTTGATTACAAAGTGCATTCTTGTCCGTTCTTTGAACGTTGATAGTTATTGGCACCTAAGTCACGGTACACTAAATGGTTATAGATCTTCCGAAGCAAGAAACTGAATGTTTGAACCAAGCGGAAGACATAACACCGCAAGACGGGTCAGAACCAAAAGAAGCCCAGGTTCATATCGATCCTTCTCCCATACTTATCACTCCAACCAACAAAGTTGGGGATGCGGGTTCGGGTATAAGGATTCGAAGGGTGGCCTTGCAAGACATTGGACAATTCGTCAAGAAACGACCCCAAAGTAATTTAACACGCATGCCGCGTAAAAAAAAGAGAATGGATCCGGCATGCCAACTACCGAGCGTATGTTGGAAATTCGGTAGGCAAATGTGCACTTCGACCACCATGAGAGGCAAATCAGGTATGATTGTTGTAGAGTTTGTATTATTTTCGTTTTATTTTTTTTTTCTTAGTTAAATGAACGTTGTGGGTGTGTTCCCTATATAACCCTCACGAGACCTCTCGTCCTCCCGAGCTATCTGGTGGTTTAAAAGGGCTTGTTGCATAAGCTAAATGCAACCATGATTCCTACGAAAGTGAGTTAGGTTTATTGTTATTGTACATTATTTTTCCACATAAATCAAAGTGAATTAACGTATGACTTGGTAATATTTTCATAAAAGTGGTAGAACTAGGTAGCTAATAAATTTTAATGGTTGTGAGAAGCATGCTTCTACACAAGGGTTAAGAGTTGTAGGTACATTATGTTCGTGGGACGACCACTTTCTTGAAGAGAAGAAGAGCACACGAGGAATGAGCTCAAAAATCAGGTGCATACGTTTCTTTTTACTTTTGATTTTTAGTTAGAAAATAAGTGGATTGTACTTTGTATTTTTTTTTCCGGGGTGAAATTTTGGGGAGGTTAGTCATGTCACATCCCTTGTGTGTTTTAAAACTCTAGTTCTTTCACATTGAGGACAATGTTTACCTCAAGTGTGGGGATGGGGGAGTAGTAAAAGTTTTCGATTTTGACCCGTTCAAACACTACACATTGAGGACAATGTTTACCTCAAGTGTGGGGATGGGGGAAAATTTTAAAAAATTTTCAAAAATTTCTTGTTTCAAAAGCGATCTTAAAAGCACAAGTAACTAAGTCAACGAGGGATGGCACAACCCATTTGGTCTTTTGTCATGGTCAAGTTCAAAGTAATAGCATGACGGGTATTTAGCGGGTGGTTATTTGGGAATAATTCGCCTAAGGAACTAGCATTTTATGCATATCACATATCATACCCTTATACGTGAGGTTTTGAGCCACTTTTACATCATAGAATTACATATTTATGTTTCTTTGTTTGAGTGGACCATTAGTCATGTATTGTAGAACTTGCATCTTTTGATACGTTTGAGACCATAGACCGAATACAAGCACGAGAATGATTAAGGAATTAGGTGAACCTTTTCCTTTGAAACCATTTATCTATCTTTACCCAAATAAATCCCCTAGTCGCCCACTTTGAGCCTAAACCTTTCGTTTGACCAACCCAATTAGCCCATAACCGTAAACCTTTTCTTTTTAAACCCGTGTGATGGAAATTCGATTATAGAAGTAAAGTTTGTATAGTTGTATTTGTTTGTTTGCATATATAAAAAAAATCAGAAAATGTATGAAAAAGATAGAAAATTGTTGAGAAAAGAACAAAAATATATGTTCTTAGTTTGAGAAATAAAAGGCTAAAGTTGTTGCCTTGTAGTTGATGTTTATAGTTTAGTTTTGTTTAGAATAGTCTTTTGTAATAAAAATCGAATTTTCATCACCTTAGCAACTTTATAATATCCCATTTCCTACCTTTAGCCTAGCCCCGTTACAACCCTTACAAAGACCTTATGACTTGTGCTTAGTATTCGTGTTCGGTGGTGGAGAATGATTGAGTTGCAAGCCTATGCGGGTACGTGTTCTAATCGGTTTTGAGCGATTATTCTATGAAGTGCTAATACATTATACACATTAGCCAAATTATAAGCCGAGTGGAGAGAACATTGTGAGGGATGTGCGTGATTTGTTAGTTTTAAGGGCGGGTTAATCTTGGCTAACCATTTTTACATGATTAATCATTTATTGCTAAATAGGTCGAAAATTGTAAAAGTTTTGAATTGGGCATGACAATAAACCTTAACCTTAGTCTCGGGAATGGGGAGTGTGTTTTTTTTTCTCGTTCGACCCACGTGAAAGTGAAAAACAGATTTGCTTGAGGGCAAGCAAAAGATAAGTGTGGGGATGTGATCTGTACATTTTAGGTACACTCTTATTTGATACTAATTATATTAAAAATGCATCGATACGAGTTCAAGGTATATTATTTTGAAGTGTTTTTATATCTTTGTGGTTTAGAGAAAATGAGTTTAATTCAAATAATTATAATAAATAAGATATAAAAATAAATTTGGAAATCATGTTTGCATTTAATAATGAGAAAAGTTGTTTTGTTTCTCAAATTTTGGAGTTACGTAAAAAAAAGAAAACAAAATAATTGAATGAAATTGATGAAGTATTATTATTGTAATTAATGTGATAATGAGATATTTAAGTTTATATACTAAATGTTTTCTACATTGCTATGTGTGTACAGGTAAGGTAAGAAACAAAGATTGGATTGAAGTAAATGTGAATGTGGGCACATGTGGGAGGAGAATTGGAAAAACAACTCACGTGAGTAGTGATTGGAAGGTCCCTATTGGAGGAGACTTCATTATTTGGGCTCGACAATGGGCAGCCACACATCACATGTTAGGGAGCCTTTAATTAAAGATAATTCTCTCCATCATTAAAAATAGTTTGGCAGCAGACAAAAGAATTTTGGGCTCCATATTACGGAATTTAGGGCAGCAAACATTAATAGAGTTGGGCCCAAATCAGCCCAACATCATTATCATCACACACGAAATATTGGCAGCCGTACACCATGGTTTTCGGCTCTCAACTTCATCACTCAACATCATCGATCAAGCTTTTGAAGATTGGTCACACATCATGAGCGGCTAGTCTCTTCGGTTTCACCCCGGTGTAGGTAGTTGTATTTTCTAGGGTTTATGCATTTGTTCTTTAGGGCAGCAAACATTAATAGAGTTGGGCCCAAATCAGCCCAACATCATTATCATCACACACGAAATATTGGCAGCCGTACACCATGGTTTTCGGCTCTCAACTTCATCACTCAACATCATCGATCAAGCTTTTGAAGATTTGTTACACATCATGAGCGGCTAGTCTCGTCGGATTCACCCCGGTGTAGGTAGTTGTTAAATTTAGGGTTTTGAATTGTTCTTGATTCAACTTTGTGACAACTTGTATTGATTTTTGAAACCTTTGACAATAGTTTACATTTGTTTCGTATTCGTAAATTGTCGAACGATGTTAAAAGTTATGACTTTACGAAATGGTTATGTGTAGTTATGCATTGTCTTGGTTAGGTTTTGCTTGTGTTGATTACAAAGTGCATTCTTGTCCGTTCTTTGAACGTTGATAGTTATTGGCACCTAAGTCACGGTACACTAAATGGTTATAGATCTTCCGAAGCAAGAAACTGAATGTTTGAACCAAGCGGAAGACATAACACCGCAAGACGGGTCAGAACCAAAAGAAGCCCAGGTTCATATCGATCCTTCTCCCATACTTATCACTCCAACCAACAAAGTTGGGGATGCGGGTTCGGGTATAAGGATTCGAAGGGTGGCCTTGCAAGACATTGGACAATTCGTCAAGAAACGACCCCAAAGTAATTTAACACGCATGCCGCGTAAAAAAAAGAGAATGGATCCGGCATGCCAACTACCGAGCGTATGTTGGAAATTCGGTAGGCAAATGTGCACTTCGACCACCATAAGAGGCAAATCAGGTATGATTGTTGTAGAGTTTGTATTATTTTCGTTTTATTTTTTTTTTCTTAGTTAAATGAACGTTGTGGGTGTGTTCCCTATATAACCCTCACGAGACCTCTCGTCCTCCCGAGCTATCTGGTGGTTTAAAAGGGCTTGTTGCATAAGCTAAATGCAACCATGATTCCTACGAAAGTGAGTTAGGTTTATTGTTATTGTACATTATTTTTCCACATAAATCAAAGTGAATTAACGTATGACTTGGTAATATTTTCATAAAAGTGGTAGAACTAGGTAGCTAATAAATTTTAATGGTTGTGAGAAGCATGCTTCTACACAAGGGTTAAGAGTTGTAGGTACATTATGTTCGTGGGACGACCACTTTCTTGAAGAGAAGAAGAGCACACGAGGAATGAGCTCAAAAATCAGGTGCATACGTTTCTTTTTACTTTTGATTTTTAGTTAGAAAATAAGTGGATTGTACTTTGTATTTTTTTTTCCGGGGTGAAATTTTGGGGAGGTTAGTCATGTCACATCCCTTGTGTGTTTTAAAACTCTAGTTCTTTCACATTGAGGACAATGTTTACCTCAAGTGTGGGGATGGGGGAGTAGTAAAAGTTTTCGATTTTGACCCGTTCAAACACTACACATTGAGGACAATGTTTACCTCAAGTGTGGGGATGGGGGAAAATTTTAAAAAATTTTCAAAAATTTCTTGTTTCAAAAGCGATCTTAAAAGCACAAGTAACTAAGTCAACGAGGGATGGCACAGCCCATTTGGTCTTTTGTCATGGTCAAGTTCAAAGTAATAGCATGACGGGTATTTAGCGGGTGGTTATTTGGGAATAATTCGCCTAAGGAACTAGCATTTTATGCATATCACATATCATACCCTTATACGTGAGGTTTTGAGCCACTTTTACATCATAGAATTACATATTTATGTTTCTTTGTTTGAGTGGACCATTAGTCATGTATTGTAGAACTTGCATCTTTTGATACGTTTGAGACCATAGACCGAATACAAGCACGAGAATGATTAAGGAATTAGGTGAACCTTTTCCTTTGAAACCATTTATCTATCTTTACCCAAATAAATCCCCTAGTCGCCCACTTTGAGCCTAAACCTTTCGTTTGACCAACCCAATTAGCCCATAACCGTAAACCTTTTCTTTTTAAACCCGTGTGATGGAAATTCGATTATAGAAGTAAAGTTTGTATAGTTGTATTTGTTTGTTTGCATATATAAAAAAAATCAGAAAATGTATGAAAAAGATAGAAAATTGTTGAGAAAAGAACAAAAATATATGTTCTTAGTTTGAGAAATAAAAGGCTAAAGTTGTTGCCTTGTAGTTGATGTTTATAGTTTAGTTTTGTTTAGAATAGTCTTTTGTAATAAAAATCGAATTTTCATCACCTTAGCAACTTTATAATATCCCATTTCCTACCTTTAGCCTAGCCCCGTTACAACCCTTACAAAGACCTTATGACTTGTGCTTAGTATTCGTGTTCGGTGGTGGAGAATGATTGAGTTGCAAGCCTATGCGGGTACGTGTTCTAATCGGTTTTGAGCGATTATTCTATGAAGTGCTAATACATTATACACATTAGCCAAATTATAAGCCGAGTGGAGAGAACATTGTGAGGGATGTGCGTGATTTGTTAGTTTTAAGGGCGGGTTAATCTTGGCTAACCATTTTTACATGATTAATCATTTATTGCTAAATAGGTCGAAAATTGTAAAAGTTTTGAATTGGGCATGACAATAAACCTTAACCTTAGTCTCGGGAATGGGGAGTGTGTTTTTTTTTCTCGTTCGACCCACGTGAAAGTGAAAAACAGATTTGCTTGAGGGCAAGCAAAAGATAAGTGTGGGGATGTGTTCTGTACATTTTAGGTACACTCTTATTTGATACTAATTATATTAAAAATGCATCGATACGAGTTCAAGGTATATTATTTTGAAGTGTTTTTATATCTTTGTGGTTTAGAGAAAATGAGTTTAATTCAAATAATTATAATAAATAAGATATAAAAATAAATTTGGAAATCATGTTTGCATTTAATAATGAGAAAAGTTGTTTTGTTTCTCAAATTTTGGAGTTACGTAAAAAAAAGAAAACAAAATAATTGAATGAAATTGATGAAGTATTATTATTGTAATTAATGTGATAATGAGATATTTAAGTTTATATACTAAATGTTTTCTACATTGCTATGTGTGTACAGGTAAGGTAAGAAACAAAGATTGGATTGAAGTAAATGTGAATGTGGGCACATGTGGGAGGAGAATTGGAAAAACAACTCACGTGAGTTGTGATTGGAAGGTCCCTATTGGAGGAGACTTCATTATTTGGGCTCGACAATGGGCAGCCACACATCACATGTTAGGGAGCCTTTAATTAAAGATAATTCTCTCCATCATTAAAAATAGTTTGGCAGCAGACAAAAGAATTTTGGGCTCCATATTACGGAATTTAGGGCAGCAAACATTAATAGAGTTGGGCCCAAATCAGCCCAACATCATTATCATCACACACGAAATATTGGCAGCCGTACACCATGGTTTTCGGCTCTCAACTTCATCACTCAACATCATCGATCAAGCTTTTGAAGATTGGTCACACATCATGAGCGGCTAGTCTCTTCGGTTTCACCCCGGTGTAGGTAGTTGTATTTTCTAGGGTTTATGCATTTGTTCTTTAGGGCAGCAAACATTAATAGAGTTGGGCCCAAATCAGCCCAACATCATTATCATCACACACGAAATATTGGCAGCCGTACACCATGGTTTTCGGCTCTCAACTTCATCACTCAACATCATCGATCAAGCTTTTGAAGATTTGTTACACATCATGAGCGGCTAGTCTCGTCGGATTCACCCCGGTGTAGGTAGTTGTTAAATTTAGGGTTTTGAATTGTTCTTGATTCAACTTTGTGACAACTTGTATTGATTTTTGAAACCTTTGACAATAGTTTACATTTGTTTCGTATTCGTAAATTGTCGAACGATGTTAAAAGTTATGACTTTACGAAATGGTTATGTGTAGTTATGCATTGTCTTGGTTAGGTTTTACTTGTGTTGATTACAAAGTGCATTCTTGTCCGTTCTTTGAACGTTGATAGTTATTGGCACCTAAGTCACGGTACACTAAATCCGCTAATCATATACAATTGAGTTGAATCTAAAAACTTGTAGAAACCCTAGGTTGGCCATTACCGAAACCGGGTGTGATCCGTACTCTCATTTCTTGTTTCAACTTTCTAGTTAGTATTTTAGTTGCAATTTTAGTTAATCACAAGTGTTTTAGATAATACCCATTGTCGGTTCACTCCGATTTATTTCCAAATCAATTAAATAAATAAAAAATAGCAATCTTCATAATCACTTTGTACATTATTTGTAAATAGTCTAACTAATCGAACGGGTCGTGCGATACTGACCACCAGCTCTTCGTGGATACGATACCCGACTTACCCTAGCTACCTAGGTTTAATTGGGTTTTTTACTGATCGGGACGACACGGTCACGTCAGTAAGTAGTACTAAAATTCAAACGCGTGCCCAAAGATTGTTGGAAACTTTTCCAAAAATGTGAGGTGTATCTAGTATCTCTATCCGAGATACTAGCTACTGGTAGGGCTGCAAACGAACCGAACGAACACGAACATGGCCTTGTTCATGTTCGTTTGTTAAGGATTTCATGTGTTCACGAACAGTTCATGAACACTTACCGAACGAGATTTTTTGTTCGTGTTCGTTTGTTAAGGAAATGAACTTGTTCGTGTTCGTTTGTTAATTTAGGTACCGAACACAAACGAACGTTCATGAATGCACACAGACGCAAACGAACACAAACAAACGGTAATGAACATAAACAAACACAAACGAACATATATTTACTTTCGAAGATGATCATAACAAAAAAACACTAAGTAGATCCAGCCAAAATATACCAAGCTAATTATCCAAACTTGAGTAGCTTAATGTGACAAAGAAGTTATTTCTATAAATGCATCAGCTATTTAATCTATTTATATAACTTAACTTGAATGGAAATAATGTGACAAAGAACCTTACATGAGTGGGAACGGTGTTGAACGATGGTGATTGACAGAGGAACGACGGATGGAGCGGAGGAGAGAGCCGCGCTTGGTCTATGGCGCTAATAATGCTTAGGGTTTTTGTACTTTCAAACTTTCAATTGTATATTCTGGTAGACCTTAGGTGATAATGAAATATCTAACAAATAACCAGTAAAATATAAGTTGGGCCATACAATATAATATAATATAAGTTGGGTAATAAAATATTATATATATATATATTCCTATACACAAACGAACACGAACATACAAACGAACACGAACATACAAACGAACACAAACGAACGTAAACGAACACGTTACCGAACGTTCACGAACACAAATGAACGGACACGGTCTTTGTTCATGTTCGTTCATTTAACTAAACGAACGAATTTTTTTGTTCGTGTTCGTTCATTTATTAAATGAATGAACACAAACGAACTTCCCGCCGAACGGTTCATGAACTGTTCGCTGAAAGTTCAGTTCGTTTGCAGCCCTAGCTACTAGTACTCCATGTAGAGCTACAATCTTATCTACATACAATTGGGCTAATTTATCGGAGCTATGAGTCTCCTTGATGGGTAAGAAATGTGCTGACTTAGTCAGTCTATCAACAATAACCCATATGGTATCATTTCCGTGCCTTGTTTTAGGTAACTTGGTTATGAAATCCATGGTTACCATCTCCCACTTCCAAGTAGGGAGTTCTGGTTGTTGAAGTAGACCTGAAGGATTTTGATGTTCAGCTTTAATCTGAGCACAAGTCAGGCACTTAGCTACATGGGTGGCAATAGATTTCTTCAGACCTATCCACCAATAATTAGCTTTCAAATCATGATACATTTTGTCACCTCCCGGGTGAACTGAGTATTTGGAGTTGTGGGCTTTCTGGAGGATTATATCTCGAAGTCCTCCTTGAGTAGGAACCCAAATCCTTCCGTTCATTCTGAGAATTCCATCCTTCCCAGGTGCTAACTGCTCAGCAGTTATTCCTAACTTTTCATTTGGAAGGTTGTCTTCCAATACAGCATCCTTCTGTGCAGCTAATATTCTTTCATTCAGACTATTCCTCAACTCAATGCTCTTGGCATTAATCCTAATTGGTTTAATCCTTTCCTTTCGGCTTAGAGCATCTGCGACCATGTAACGCCCCGCGTTTTCATACCTTCTATATTTAGAAACCATCGTTTGTAAAAACTATTTTTGGAAACTTCGTAGTCTTGTAATCGTTCTTTCATTAAAAAGCGATGTAAAATCCGAGACTTGGATCATGAATAAAACTCGTATTTTGTTAATTACATAATATAAGTACTTTATATATGCTCGTATGTTCGAAACGGTGAATCAATTGATACTTATTCGTTATTCTTAGGAACTATGCGCGAAACTTGTAATTGATCTAAACTTATGCCTAAAACGTGTTTTGAACGAGAACGATACTTGATTTCGAAGTTTGTACGCTTAATTATACTTAGTCTATACTCCTCGTACTTGGATTTATCTTAAAATTAGCTTTTGTGGCAAGAATGGTCCTTAAAAGCCCTAAAATCATCAAATACACAACTCTAGGGGCCAAATTGTAACTTTTGGAAACTTATGCCCGGATTAGAAGGCCCGGGCGGCCCGCTTCAACTTGCCTGATATCTCAGGCGGGCCGCCTGAGGGTGTCCAGATCAGAAAAACATTTCAGCTGCTGATGTACGCGATTATGGCACAAAATCCCAACACTTAAACTCACCCAATCACCTCTAATCCACCTCTAAACACCTCCAATCACCACCAACCTCTTCTACTATAAATACAACCCTTCTCCAAGCATTTCTACACTTTCACAACCCTCAAATCTCTCTCAAACACTCTCAAGTTCTTGCTTATTTCAGAAATTCGGACAGATTCATACACCTTTACAAAAGTGAGCATAACTTGCTCATTTCTCAACGAAATCACTTGATTCTTCTTCCTACATGCTTGGATAATCATGGGGTTTGATTCCTTGGTTTCTCCTTGGAGAAATCAGACCTGGAATTGCCCCAAATATGTCCACAAACTTTCTGTTTTGTTTCACGTTCTTCAAAAGCTTGTTTAAACTCATCCAACTTGTGTCTAACACATCTCACACCTATGTCCTAATGCTTACAACCTCTCTTATGGTTGGTTAAGCTTAAAAACAAGGTTGAGACACTATAAATCAGAGGTTAAAACCTGAAATACTTTCTGTTTTGTTAGGGTATTTAACCCACAAATCATGTCAAGCTTAGATCTTGATGAATGAGTGATTATGGAACAACTTGGGTTGTCCTACATACAATCCTCACATGATTTGGTGATTTCTCTTTAGTTAGGTTGTTTATGTTATTGTGCTAATCCTAGTTCGTGACCCTCCTTGGTTGTTTTTACATCAAGTGAAGTGGTGAACATTCAAGGGGTTCCTAAATGGAAGCATGTTCTTCCTACCCCATACATGACATCTATGATAACTCGAGGTGCCTAAATGAAGATCCTAATCTTCTACCTCCTACTTGAATTATTGGACTAAATACTATGTAATACTTAACCTAGATATATATATACGCTCATTCGAACCTTTGATGTTGAACTTGTGTTTATATGTTAAAGTAGTAGAACATCATATAAGACCTAAACCTTGTTGTGATTCTTATGGGTGTTCAACTCATGAAAACATTATCATAACCCTTGTGGTTACCAAGTGTCATACAAGTGTTAAGTGTTGAAGATGATTATTTTCACATGTTATTCTCATATCTTATTTTTATGTTGTTTTAAATACCGAATCTCGACTCTAAGCATACTTGAACTTTAACCCTTACACATTCAATCTTTTAACCTCATCAACTCGTCAATAATTGGATAATTGGAAAGCATATGCAAACTTTGTGAGTATACTCGTATTTCCCCCTTTTTCTTTTACCACTTTTGGGGTGTAACATGTTTACTTATCAACAACTTACACATGAACATTTTGCTTAAACACATGAACATTCCTATTAACATGCTTGTATACGTGATGGCTTGATACTTTAAACTTGGGTGAATCTTATGTGTTGAACTTATCATTAACTTCGTACGAGCCAAACCGTGACATATAGGATTAACGACCCCTTCGCCCGTAACTTGTGGTTATGTCATGAGCATGTTGCGTTTCCTTGGTTTGATATGTTAGACAGATGCCATATTTAAATGTTTATCTTGAATCACATGCTTGCTATGAGGAATTGTTCAAAACTTATCATTTGTTATGTACGTACCAAACTTGTATACTCGCCATTGCTTTTGCATTGAATTATATTTTAAACATGTTACAGGTTGATGATGACGATGCTATGAAAAGAAGTAGCGTTGATGCCTAGATACACATATAGACGTTTAGGTTTAATATGTTGTATCAATTTTTGCTTATGTCGTTTTGTATTACTTTTGGAACTTGTTGTTATTTGAGTTTATGTAATGTTGACAATTTGAAGTTATGAAATGAAATGGGAATTATTTAAATATTGTCACAAATAGCGTTATGATGTCTCTAGCAATCTTCACACTTCGTCTCATCCCGATGTTTCCGCCATTGGTTGGGGTGTGACAGATTGGTATCAGAGCCATAACTATAGGGAATTAGGAAAAGTAGGAATGCTTTTACCTAGTCTATAGTTTTAGAGTCTTATTCGTATATTTTGCTCGAACTACTACATGATACTTTATTTGTTTCTTAGTTATGCTATTTTAAACATGTACATCACTCGTGAGCAATGTTCGACATGATATTCTTATGCAATAATGCTTGTCTTATTATGTGTTAATACTTGTTTCATTGTTCGATTCCTTATGTGTTACTCTAAACATGTTTCTCTACGTGTTAATACATGTTTTATCATTTCGTTATCCAAGCACCATTCTTGATATGCTTTCTTATGTGTTTATACTTGCTTATGTATTTCCTTTGACATACACTTCCCTCATGCATTTTACTCGATTATTCTAAATCCGACAACACTCATATTACAAAAATGGGACGACCTCACCAAAATAGGCATGAAACCCACAATTTGGTGAACAATTCTCAATCCATCTACTTTTCTTTTACACGAAATTCACCATCAAGTTAGGAGTGAAATCCTCACCTTGATGGAGAAATTCAAATTTCAAATTCTAGTGGACCCTCGTCAAAGTGTCAAAATTAACTTTTGAGCCGACGAGTACCAACCACACTTAGGATACGAAATCGTCGAGTTAGGGGTGAAACCCGCACCTTGTCGACTAGTTCCATTCTTTGATTTTCATTAATCCCGCCATGTCTCGAAATTTCAATTGAATTGGGGACATGTAGTAACTGGAAGGGTAAATACCGTTAACCGACTTGTCGGCGAGAGTATTTCACCTATTAGGCCAAAGCATGCTCCTCAAATTCGAAAGACTTTTTCGACCGCTTTGGTTAGTCAAAGTTCCGTTTTGGAATCATCCCAAATTTTAATCAAACGTGTGTTTCTATTATTCATTTTATACGATGCAATCTTTCAAATACGAATTTACCTTCGGTATTTTCTTGTCACACGCACACAACATATTGAATCATTTTCATACATTTATACATATGCATGATTACCTATAATTTGAATTTGTATTCCTTATAACGATAAGTGGTGACATATCATCGAGATAGGGGTGATTTTCTTACCTTGACGATTAACTCCACTCCCCTTTTTCTTAACACGACCTCACCAACGAGTTAGGGGTGATTCCTTTACCCAGGTGATCGTTACCAAAACGTCTCTTCAAAACGTCTTATTATGCAAACTCGATCATGTTTTATACCTAAATTATTTATCATTATTCAAAATGTATACGATTTCAAAATACATTGCTTTACCAAGCGTACTTTCTATCCTACAACCTATTTTCACTTAACTCTTATACACGAGATTCTTAAACATATCTTAAACGTTCTGCTACACAAATTTTCAAACCTTACGCAATGCTACCTATCAGTTTAATCGGTCCAAGGAACCTCTTGCCCATGAACTTCATATTCGGCTTAATCACTAAAACGCACTTATGATATAAATCACCAAACTAAAGACTTTCATTCTCAATCGGAGGATCAAACCAACCTTTCTTTTACACCTATAAGATCTTATGGATGTTATATGATCGTTTTACCAAAAAAAAAAAAAAAAACTCTTTTCACATCAACAAATCATTTGTTAGAACTTTTAATAATCACAAAGTCCTTTTGCTAAAATTCTTTTCTAAGGATCCTCGTTTTCACAAGAACCTCCTAAATTCATAACTTCTTGTTTAATGAAATGAAATTACTTTTGATTGAAAACCTTTTTACACCAATTTACAAAACACGTGGGCAAGAAGACTTCTTGGAGACCGACCATCTTTGGATTTCGTAAACTCTTTTAAAACAAAAGTAGCATTTCCATTCATTACAAAATGCATTATGCTTAACCAATGAGTACCATATATCCTTTTACATATGCAACTATATTCTACATTTCAAACCAAGCTCATCCAATTTTGATACGATAAACTCAACGTTTCGTTTAAACAACTATACACACATTTCATCCTACATGTTTTAGTCGTTTAACGCGACAAATTCATTTATAATCGTTCGTATTTACGTACTTAACCTTTTAGACAATTTTATACACCTAAATCCGTGATGTCCCAACATACACTATATACATAAATCTAAATATTCATACCTACACTTACATTCATACGTTTTATGCCTATACTTATAATCGTATTCATACTTATACACATACGTTTCATGTTTTACTTATACTCATACGCTTCATGTTTTACCTATACTCTTATGATTCATGTTTTTACTTATACCCATACGTTGTGTGCTTATACGTATACACGTACTACTTGTACGTGTTATGTTGATACACATACTTGCGTGCTTATTCATACTTAAACTTATACTATTGCTCATATTTTCATTCATACTCATGATTCATACATTCGTATCCGTACGCGAGCGTAATCCGAGGGATTTGCTTACGTTGGTCCCATACATACTTGAGCATGGACTTGCTTACATACTACATTCTTGCACGTACACATTCTTAATTTTTAAACTATGTATACCCTGATTCATACACAACTAGTACAAGCTAGGCGGATCATGCGACGATCAATATAATCGCGGGTGCACACGGGATTATAGTGATAGGCGTATGAGAACCATAGAGTGTACTATTGTGTATGGTAAGACACGGAACATAACATGACACGAATAACGAAATGGACGTAACATGGTCAGAACATGGTCGATACGCCGCTGGTACTTCCTATATATAAGTGTTTTCACCATGTTACCAAACTTTCGTAAAACGTGCCACGAGAAATTCAGTGTTTTACGAACCTTTTTGGACCTAATACAAACTTTAAACAACTCACAAACGCATTATATCCGATTATCCACGACGAGACCTCAATCGTAACACACTATTTTCGTCTATCCGATACTTATGCTATTCTTATACTTGCGTTTTTTTTAGTCATTCGCTCATTCTATACTCGTATTATTCTCCTTATCCTTTTAGTTCATACAAACCTCGTTCTCAATTAAGCTTGTTTAAACATTCGAGTCCTAACGTACCACGTTACCTATAAAATAGTCTTCCTATTCTGGATTCTTGTGTAACTATACTTAGTATACCTTTACGCTTTATTTAAAGAACCAAAACTTCTCGTTTCACTCAATAAACAACCTTCTACAAATGTGATTTCGTTACCACGTTCCATCAAAATACAAACCGTTTGTTAACATCTTCTTTCTTAATACGTCACCTTTTAAATACGTCGCCAATTTAATTACTCAAAGTTGTTTAGACTCACTTCACCTGTATACGCACTTACATGTTTTCCACTATGTCAGATACCTCAAATTATTTTAGGCAATGAACTCACTCACAAGTTTACCTTGTCGCTCTCCAAAGTTTTGTGCCTTTCAAAATATCTCAAAATTTTCAAGTCTCAAATTTTTACTAAAACTCTTCAAGTCTACCTCTTGAATAAATTTCGGGACGAAATTTCCTAAAGGAGGGGAGACTGTAACGCCCCGCCTTTTCATACCTTCTATATTTAGAAACCATCGTTTGTAAAAACTATTTTTGGAAACTTCGTAGTCTTGTAATCGTTCTTTCATTAAAAAGCGATGTAAAATCCGAGAATTGGATCATGAATAAAACTAGTATTTTGTTAATTACATAATATACGTACTTTATATATGCTCGTATGTTCGAAACGGTGAATCAATTGATACTTATTCGTTATTCTTAGGAACTATGCGCAAAACTTGTAATTGGTCTAAACTTATGCCTAAAACGTGTTTTGAACGAGAACGATACTTGATTTCGAAGTTTGTACACTTAATTATACTTAGTCTATACTCCTCGTACTTGGATTTATCTTAAAATTAGCTTTTGTGGCAAGAATGGTCCTTAAAAGCCCTAAAATCATCAAATACACAACTCTAGGGGCCAAATTGTAACTTTTGGAAACTTATGCCCGGATTAGAAGGCTCGGACGGCCCGCTTCAACTTGCCTGATATCTCAGGCGGGCCACCTGAGGGTGTCCAGATCAGAAAAACATTTCAGCTGCTGATGTACGCGATTATGGCACAAAATCCCAACACTTAAACTCACCCAATCACCTCTAATCCACCTCTAAACACCTCCAATCACCACCAACCTCTTCTACTATAAATACAACCCTTCTCCAAGCATTTCTACACTTTCACAACCCTCAAATCTCTCTCAAACACTCTCAAGTTCTTGCTTATTTCAGAAATTCGGACAGATTCATACACCTTTACAAAAGTGAGCATAACTTGCTCATTTCTCAACGAAATCACTTGATTCTTCTTCCTACATGCTTGGATAATCATGGGGTTTGATTCCTTGGTTTCTCCTTGGAGAAATCAGACCTGGAATTGCCCCAAATATGTCCACAAACTTTCTGTTTTGTTTCATGTTCTTCAAAAGCTTGTTTAAACTCATCCAACTTGTGTCTAACACATCTCACACCTATGTCCTAATGCTTACAACCTCTCTTATGGTTGGTTAAGCTTAAAAACAAGGTTGAGACACTATAAATCAGAGGTTAAAACCTCAAATACTTTCTGTTTTGTTAGGGTATTTAACCCACAAATTATGTCAAGCTTAGATCTTGATGAATAAGTGATTATGGAACAACTTGGGTTGTCCTACATACAATCCTCACATGATTTGGTGATTTCTCTTTAGTTAGGTTGTTTATGTTATTGTGCTAATCCTAGTTCGTGACCCTCCTTTGTTGTTTTTACATCAAGTGAAGTGGTGAACATTCAAGGGGTTCCTAAATGGAAGCATGTTCTTCCTACCCCATACATGACATCTATGATAACTCGAGGTGCCTAAATGAAGATCCTAATCTTCTACCTCCTACTTGAATTATTGGACTAAATACTATGTAATACTTAACCTAGATATATATATACGCTCATTCGAACCTTTGATGTTGAACTTGTGTTTATATGTTAAAGTAGTAGAACATCATATAAGACCTAAACCTTGTTGTGATTCTTATGGGTGTTCAACTCATGAAAACATTATCATATCCCTTGTGGTTACCAAGTGTCATACAAGTGTTAAGTGTTGAAGATGATTATTTTCACATGTTATTCTCATATCTTATTTTTATGTTGTTTTAAATACCGAATCTCGACTCTAAGCATACTTGAACTTTAACCCATACACATTCAATCTTTTAACCTCATCAACTCGTCAATAATTGGATAATTGGAAAGCATATGCAAACTTTGTGAGTATACTCGTATTTCCCCCTTTTTCTTTTACCACTTTTGGGGTGTAACATGTTTACTTATCAACAACTTACACATGAACATTTTGCTTAAACACATGAACATTCCTATTAACATGCTTGTATACGTGATGGCTTGATACTTTAAACTTGGGTGAATCTTATGTGTTGAACTTATCATTAACTTCGTACGAGCCAAACCGTGACATATAGGATTAACGACCCGCCGCCCGTAACTTGTGGTTATGTCATGAGCATGTTTCGTTTCCTTGGTTTGATATGTTAGACACATGCCATATTTAAATGTTTATCTTGAATCACATGCTTGCTATGAGGAATTGTTCAAAACTTATCATTTGTTATGTACGTACCAAACTTGTATACTCGCCATTGCTTTTGCATTGAATTGTATTTTAAACATGTTACAGGTTGATGATGACGATGCTATGAAAAGAAGTAGCGTTGATGCCTAGATACACATATAGACGTTTAGGTTTAATATGTTGTATCAATTTTTGCTTATGTCGTTTTGTATTACTTTTGGAACTTGTTGTTATTTGAGTTTATGTAATGTTGACAATTTGAAGTTATGAAATGAAATGGGAATTATTTAAATATTGTCACAAATAGCGTTATGATGTCTCTAGCAATCTTCACACTTCGTCTCATCCCGATGTTTCCGCCATTGGTTGGGGTGTGACAGACCACATTCGCTTTACCAGGATGGTAGCGAATTTCGCAAACATAGTCATTTAAGGTTTCCATCCAACGACGCTGTCTCATATTGAGCTCTTTTTGATTGAACAAATGTTGGAGACTTTTGTGATCAGAAAAGATCACACATTTAGTTCCATACAAATAATGTCTCCACAATTTCAGTGCGAATACAACGGCACCCAACTCCAAATCGTGGGTGGTGTAATTCTTCTCATGCACTTTTAGTTGTCGTGATGCATAGGCAATCACCTTGCCTCGCTGCATAAGCACACAACCCATACCAGTGTGTGAAGCATCACAGTATACGACAAACTCTTCAATTCCATCAGGTAAGGTTAACATCGGAGCATTGCTCAACCTTTGCTTAAGAATCTCGAAGGATTCCTGTTGCTTTGGACCCCAATTAAATTTCACATTTTTACGGGTCAAAGAAGTTAAAGGTGCAGCTATTCTTGAGAAGTTCTCGATGAATCTTCTATAATATCCTGCTAAACCTAGAAAACTTCGAATCTCAGTTGGAGTCTTTGGTGCTTCCCAATTCATCACGGCTTCTACCTTAGCGGGATCAACTTGGATTCCACGCTCACTAACAACATGTCCAAGGAATTGGACTTCGCGAAGCCAAAACTCGCACTTGGAGAATTTTGCATATAATTTCTCTTGTCTAAGTAATCCTAGAATGCATCGAAGATGCTTCTCGTGATCTACTTGATTACGAGAGTAGATAAGTATGTCATCGATAAAGACTATAACGAATTTATCTAAGTATGGCTTGCAGACCCTATTCATGAGATCCATGAATGCTGCTGGCGCATTAGTGAGCCCGAAAGGCATCACTAAGAACTCAAAATGTCCATATCTCATTCTGAAGGCTGTCTTTGGTACATCTTCGGTTCTAACCTTAAGTTGATGATACCCCGATCTTAAGTCAATTTTCGAGAAATAGCTTGCCCCTTGGAGTTGATCGAACAAGTCGTCGATCCTGGGCAAGGGATAACGATTCTTGATCGTTACCTTATTCAATTCCCGATAATCAATGCATAAACGCGTTGATCCGTCCTTCTTTTTCACGAACAATATTGGAGCTCCCCAGGGGGAAGAACTAGGTCGTATGAAACCTTTCTCCAATAGTTCATCCAATTGAGTTCTGAGCTCTTTCATTTCGGTAGGCGTTAGGCGATAAGGAGCTCGTGCTATAGGTGCTGATCCTGGGAGAATGTCTATCCTGAATTCTACTTGCCTCTCAGGAGGTAATCCAGGTAACTCGTCAGGAAAGACATCAGAATATTCAGAGATAATCGGAATATCTTCAATTTTAGGCTTAGGATCATTCACAGTCACTTGTGCCATGTAAATGACACACCCACTTTTCATACATTGCGATAACTTGAGAATAGACACATTGCTAGGCAATCCGTATTGTGTATCTCCTTGAATGGTGACTGATTCACTAGAAGGGGTTTTGATAATAATTAGCTTTTTATCGCAGGCAATTTGGGCTTGGTTATGCGATAACCAATCCATGCCCAAAACTATATCAAACCCATCCAATTTCATTGGCAAGAGAGATAGCGGGATAGAATGATTCTTAATGGATATAGAACATACATCAAGAAGAGTGGAAGCTGTTTCTAAGGTACCATCAGCAAGTTCTACCTCGTATTTTATGTCTAGAGTCTTAATAGGCAGATTCAATAACTTACAGAACTTATGGTCTACAAAAGACTTATCAGCACCGGAATCAAATAAGACTCTAGCATAATTATTATTGACGAGGAATGTACCTGTTATGACGTTCTCGTCATTCACCGCTTCCCTCGCTTGCATCTGGAAAACTCTGGCATTGTTCTTCTTTGCCTCTTCAGGCTTCTTAGCATTCTTGGGGCAATTGGTTTTAATGTGGCCCTTTTCATTGCAACCATAGCAAGTTGCATCCTTAATATTTCGGCACTCAACAGACTTGTGCCCTTTCTTTTTACAGATCCCACATGGTTTGGCTTGTGGGTCCTGGTTGCACTTCCCAAAGTGCCTCTTATTGCAAGTTTTGCATCTGGGCTTATCACTATTCTGCCCCTTCTTGGAATTAAAATTCCCTTTTCCTTTCTTGTTTGACTGAGGAGACTTATCTTCCTCTCTCTTCCTCTTCCCTTCATCAGTGGCTTTCTTTGCCCTACTCCTCACAACAACAAGAGTGAGGGACAAAGATAGATCCACAACGGATCTATAAGTGGCTGGCTTAGAAGCCTTAACATTGCCTTTTACTTCGGGGGCCAAACCACCGATGAAACGCGCAATGCGTATGGGTTCAGGAGTGACTAAGTATGGTACCAACCTTGACATCGAGTTAAATTAGTCACATAGGATTTGCAATCCAGATCTTTCATTACTAGGGTGAGGAAATCAGTCTCTATCCGCTCGACTTCATGCTGGGGGCAATAGATTTCCTTAACTAAATTAACAAACTTGTTCCATGACATATTGTACAAAGGAACCTTCCCCGTGGCTTGTACTAAGGCTTTCCACCAAGTAAGGGCATCGCCCTTGAAGGATTGTGATACAAACTTCACTATATCCTCCTTAGCACATCCGCTGATGTCTATTATAGTCTCCATCTCATCTAACCATTTCATGCAATCGATTGCATCTTTTTCTCCTGTAAAATCCCTTGGTTTACAGGAGACAAAATACTTGTAGGTACATCCTTTGTTGTACCAGGGAGTCGGTTCAAGAACAACCTGCCTCTTTGGTTCACTACCCTGGTTAGATGAGTGCTGGGACTCACTTTTCATATGAGAATGGGGTTGAGAATGGGATCTCGAATGAGTTTGAGACCTAACAATACTAGGTTCTTTAAACTTAGCATCCATAGCCTGAGCAACTGCTGCTGTTATCATTTCTTGCAGCTTAGCACCAGTGATATTAATCCTGGTGTTGTTGCCTTCTGTAGGATGACTGTTTGCTTCATCTGATCCAGCCATTCTTATATACTATATCAAACATAATGATATATTTAAATTACATATTTGATCATCACATTGATGAGTAGATGGTCATGGTATTATTAAACCATTTAGACCATATAAAGAGAATAATATTCAAAGAGATATAATTCTAAAAAAAAATTTATTAGACAGAAGAATATAAATCATACTGTCAATGTCATGAAGACATATATATATAACACAAAGTTTGTCTCGAAGGACATTTAGATGGCACAAAGCCTTGTCACAAGGACGATTATAATCATTGCTTTCTTTAAGGGTCGAACAAAGTTCATCGCCTTTTTGACAAAGAGTTTATAATTAGAACTTTCATTGTCATTATTACACCTTTGCTTATAAGCATACATCTCTAATGGATGTTGTGGTGTATACATCATATTGATGTTTACTAGCCATGATTCGTATTGATCATATAGGCTAAAAATAGTGGCTTGGAAAAATCCAAGTACATTAGGAAGATTGTGTGATTTTTCGTACCGCACAATTCAGGATTGTTAACATGTTTTCAGATGTTAACAGAGAGTCATTATCTTAAAAAGGTTATACCATCATAGCCATTTAATATTTTGGCTAGGTTATACCTCTAAGAGTTTCTTAGGCGGATTTAATAAAATTTGAAATGAAGTAGCATGATATAGTAAAATACACATTTAAAATCAAAATAACTTCATTAAAACTACGAAACGATTACAACGTTGTCCGTAAAAGGACTTAGGAAAAACATCACAAACTGCCCACGCAGGGGCTACTGAAACTGAAATAAGTCCACGCAGGGACTTAGTACATGAAAAACAAAATAAACGTCCTCGCAGGGACTTTATTACATGACAAACAAAACAACCCAACATCACCCTATTTCTTCTTGCCCTTGATAAGGCTCATAAGACCTTTGACAAAACCATGGTGCTTCTTCTTGTTTTCATGAGCCACATGCTCAACCCTGTCTAACCTCTCTAGGATCTCTTGAGTTTGTTGTTGCTGAACAAGAGGAGGTTGTTGGTATGACGGGTATTGGTAATCCTGTGCCGGGTATCCCGTGGGATACACTGGAGGGTAAGAAGAAGGGTAAAGATGATGGTATTGTGCAGCTGTAAGATACGGATCATGAGTCCCATAGTCAGATGGGTATCCAGATGGATTATACCCAGATGATCCTGGATACGTCGGAATAGGGTTATCGAAACCCAATGGTGGCTGAAGTGGAGCGTGTGAAACTGGAGGAAGGTTTGCTTCCGTCACCGTGCGGGATGATTCACCCAACTGAGGGTCTTCTGGTATAGCAGGATACGAGCTTGAGCCACGAGGAGATGCAAACCGTGGTCCCCCACGTACTGACTTTCTAGCATTCCTCATTCGCCTTGGAGGCTCGGGAGGTTGTTGAGGTGGATCCTCAACTGGCAAGGGTGGTGGGGTAACAGCCCTAAGCTGTGGTTCATCCAAGGGAGGTTGGATTGGGGAGTTATGGTATGAAGGTGTAAAGAACCAGTCATACTGACCCATCCTCTCCTGGAATGAATCAGGCCATTATACGGTGATCCCTGAAATGGGGAACCGCTTGAGATACTTATAGGGTGGCCTGGTGTTCCTGTTTGTAAATCTGGGTCCGGTTCGTCATCCATCTCCATTTCCTGAGAAAAGTGATCCTCAGGTCCCAAAGGGTTGTAACCCAAAAAGTCATTAACATAAGCGTTTGGATTAAATTGTGCAGGTGAGTAAGTGGAATCTGAATGATGAAAAGGATGGGATTGGAAAGAGTGGTGTGATTGATTTGAATGATAGGTTCCCTGAGAAAGAGGGGAATGATGAGGTTCGATTGGAATGGGCAACCCAAAATAAGGAGGGTCAGACGGTAAGGATCCCAGCGAGACAGAATGTCTTGCTGGTTCAGGGTTATGGCTCCAGTTATCCTTGGAGTCGGATCCGGAAAGCGAGTCGGATGGTGTACGCCTGTGGGAGGGTCCCTGCTGCTAGAGGGTCCTCCACGCATGGGTCCTTTGCCTCGTCCTCTTAGTCTTGGTGGCATTTTCCTGTCAAAACAAGTAAATATAATAAAACAATAAAAGGAAGGTTAAGAGTAAAATCCTAGGTCACTTGCCTAGACTCGAGAGTCTAAGGAATGTGCTTATTGTGTCATTGAGATTAAACACAAAGGGTTAGTGTTTAATTCACTGAATGTTGGCTCTGATACCAACCTGTTACACCCCGATATTTCCACATATTTCCGGTGGGCCCGGCGGGGAGTATCGTGACGTAGTTGATATCATCATAGTCAATACACACAATATAATAGCCCAGCGGAAGGCTTTGTGAATCAACTATTACAAACCATAATGTCTGAGTGTTCGAGTTTATGAATATACAGACTGGAATGTAATAAGATCCACAGGCGGATCATAAATGTACAAAGAAAACAAAATAATAGACTGCAGGCATCTTATGGATTTGCAAGATCCTCTAGAGACACCCTATAGCTCCAGCCTATTTCGAGAGGTATCTGTCAAATCAGTCTTTAAGAAAATACGTCAGTTTACACTGGTAAATACAATTAACTGACTCTTTTGAAAACATTTAAGAAAATTGATTTAGGTGCACATGGCATAAATCTTTTATAACTTGGGACAATTATTTAAATATAATCTTGTATACATATTTATATGTTTGTCATACAATTGGGGCCGGTTGGAAGCCGGTCGTGATTAACCGACTCACCACTTATAGAACCCACAAAGGAGTTATCCCCAACATGTGGGTTTATATTTAGCATTTGCATCTGTCAGGTGTATGCCTACACCCCGCGCATAGGTCGTGGCCATTTTCAAACAAAATGAGCCGAGGATATCCAGGACACGGTCGTTAACCCCCAATGCTTATGTTATCAAACAAGACAGATTAAAACGGGTTATGTAAATTTATTAATCACAATCCGATTAAATGATTTCATACCCGACCAAGTGGTATTATTATAATACCATATCCCAAGCCCGTATAGGGAAAATAAGTTAAAAGTATTTACCTGATGCTAGCAGTAAAATCTTAAAGCTTTTCGAAGGCACCTTCTACCGGAAGCTATTTAATCTGTATAGAAGGTTTATTAACCTATTAGGATGCTAACGGGTCTTTAATTAAGTCAAGGACTTAGACCGGCTAGCTAGAAAGAAACCTTACGGTTCTAAACGCTGGATTAAGCGGAGACCGGAACAGAATGTGGTTTAGACCCGACAAGCTTGGATACTTGTATAATATGGGTATACTAAACACATTCTGGAAATTGAGAACTTAATGATAAGGTTTGACCCATTTTGACTATATTATGTAAACTAGTCACATAAGCCGATCCGAACGCGTAAACGCGTAACGGGTCTCCAAATAAATTATATACAGGTCTTGATCATTATTATGCTAAAAATATGTTAATACATCAGTAAGATGTTAACACATATGCCCAAAAAGTAATTTAAACCAAAATACGTCCCATAAGGGCATTTTGGTAATTTTAATGTCCATAAAAGAGTTTATTTGTACAATTGAGTTTCAGGTCTGGTTAAATTAGTAAAAATATGAAATTTTATAAGTTATATCAGCAGGACACTTGATATATATGAAAATTACCTTATATAGCCAAACTATGTCCCATAGGGGCAATTTGGTAATTTTACATAGGCTTTAAAGGCCAAAATATACTTCTGAGTTTAAAAACTGTAGCTTACTGTATAATTATATAAATTAGCTTAAAACATCAGTGGGTAATAAGTTTTATATGTTAAAAAATAGTTTTGACCCATACTAGGTGCTAAAAACGCTTAAAAGTCGGTATAAAGGGGTTTTCGGGTTAAAATAGAAAATCTGAGTTTTTTTATCAGTTTATAAAGTTCGAAATACTTTATTTATCATAAGGAATCAGTAGCAAAATGTTTGACACTCAAAAGTTATGTAAAACTCTTTTTATGCATGAAAAGGGTAAAACCGACAATTACCGAAATCAAGCTATAATCCTATGTTATGCTCACCCTAAAAATAATTAAAAATCTTTAAAAATCCCAAAATATTATTTTACATCAGTAGGTAAGAAGTTTGGTGTCAAAAATCGGGTTTAGATAGGCTTCATGCTAATTAAGCTATTTAATTACTAAAAAGTTCCTTAATTACGCTATTGAGCATAACTCCCATTCTAGACCTCCAATTGATGTTAAACTTTTAGGACATGTCTAAATATTAGTAGCAAAGATATTAGTCCATTCACATTGCTAAAAATCTCAGTTGCATGTCAAAAGGGTGATTATGGCATTATTAAGCATAATTACGATTAAGTGCATATAATTCAAACCACTAGTCACCATGCAATATAACTCCAGGGGGTTATACTTGTAAGTAATGTGGTCCTAATGGAAGCTTAAAACATGGGAGAATTAAGCTTAAACGGGTCAGAACTGAAAGTCAAAGCAAAAGTCAAGCTTTTGCGACTTTCGGTTATAAACTGACCTTAGACTATTAATTGCCGGGTTAGGACTGATAAAACATGTTTTAATATTGATTACCAAGTCATTAGAATATTAAAATATAATTTAGAACCTCTGGTTTATTAATTAGAATTAATTTTGTAATTTCTGTCCATTTTGACTTTTTATCAAACTACTTTGACCCGACAATTGACCAGTCAAACGAGATAATTAGGAGGTGCCCTTTTAAGGGTTAATCACCTACACTAATGTGGTCTTATAACCACTTTCAATTTGATCAGTGGTTAAGTCACATGTAATTAAAACGAAAGTCAAACTAATTTTTCGATAAGTTTGACTTTAGAGTAATTAAGCTAAATTAAACAACTAAACAAGTAATTAGAAGCTTACTTAAGGTCCTAGCAAACTTTTCTACACTTCAAAGTCTTCTCCTTACTGATGGAAGCTCCAGAACAAGTCCCACAAGTGAATTGTTGCAAATGTGTTTCAAAATTCAAGAACTAGTTTTCTTATATAGCAAATTCTTTGGAGTTGGATCAGTTCCAGGTGTAATAGGAGGCTCTGAGATCGACCCAGGTGTCCAAGCTACTGAATTAAACCGACTTACAGCTCCCTAGGTCGATACAACCTAGACTAAGGCGGTGTAATAGGCCAAACCCGCACCTGGCATCAACTTTCAGATCTGGGCATGCTGAGGCGGGCCGCGTAAGACTTAAGGGAGTCTTACGCGGGCCGCTTGGACCGGTAAAACTGGCAAAACAGGTTTCCAAGCTGGCAGTTTCAGTCCCTGCTCGATTTTAATCCTTTTTAACACGATTTTTGGCAATAGAGACCCTTGTAGTTAATTTCTTGGGGCCCAAGGATGTACAAACAAACCTCGTTAGGCTCGGGTTCGTTAAATATCACTATGAAAGCAAGTTTCATCAAGTTGACACTTTTGGCCCAAAGTCTTGAAAACATACTTACCGGTAAAAAGGCCACTCAGAGGTCAGAATCGACATGTTGACACGTTTAACCCTTATAATTAATAATCTTTCGATTATTTTCATAAACGACTTCTCATATTAATTCATTCACTCGCTTAAGAATATATTCATCATGTAAGGTCATTCAGAGGCACAAGTTTCGCATGTTGACACTTTGAGTCCCTGTGGTTTCATAGTTTCACTGTTCGACAACCTTGGTCCTTCAAACTAATGCTTTTAGAGTTTGAGACACGTGTCTATACTCAATTGGACACGTTTTTACGTGGTGTTACAATGCAGAAAGGCAAAGTTATTGCCTATGCTTCACGTCAGTTAAAGGTGCATGAGAAGAATTACACCACCCACGACTTGGAGTTGGGTGCCGTCGTATTTGCACTAAAACTGTGGAGGCATTACTTGTATGGTACCAAGTGTGTGATCTATTCGGATCACAAGAGCCTTCAACATTTGTTTAATCAGAAGGACTTAAACATGAGGCAGCGACGTTGGATGGAGACATTAAATGACTATGACTGTGAGATACGATACCATCCAGGCAAGGCAAATGTGGTTGCCGATGCCTTAAGTAGAAAGGAAAGGATGAAGCCTATAAGAATCAATGCCAAGAGCATTGAAGTAAAGAATAGTTTGAATGAAAGGTTGTTAGCTGCGAATAAAGAAGCTGTATTGGAAGCTAACTATCCTGATGAAAAGCTAGGAGTAACTGAAGAACAGTTATCCTATGGCAAGGACGGAATCCTGAGATTAAATGGACGAATTTGGGTTCCAGTTTATGGAGGATTTCAGGATGTTATCCTCCAGGAAGCCCACAGTTCTAAGTACTCCGTCCATCCTGGAGCTGATAAGATGTACCAGGATCTGAAGACAAATTTTTGGTGGATAGGCTTGAAGAAGTCTATAGCTACCTATGTAGCTAAATGTTTGACTTGTGCGCAAGTTAAAGCTGAACATCAAAAGCCGTCAGGTTTGCTACAACAGACTGAACTTCCCACCTGGAAGTGGGAAATGGTGACAATGGATTTTATCACCAAGTTACCAAAGACAAAGAAAGGAAATGATACTATTTGGGTGATAGTGGATAGATTGACTAAGTCAGCTCACTTCCTACCTATTAAGGAAACACATAGCTCAGATAAGTTAGCTCAGCTGTACTTGGACGAGATTGTATCTCTCCACGGAGTGCCAGTGTCTATCATTTCTGATAGGGATACAAGGTATACATCGCACTTCTAGAAAAGTTTTCAACAATCACTAGGCACTCGATTGAACTTCAGCACAACATATCACCCTCAAATGGATGGTCAGAGTGAGCGTACGATTCAAACGCTAGAAGATATGTTAAGAGCTTGTGTCATTGATCTGGGTGGAAGTTGGGATGAACATCTTCTATTGATCGAGTTTTCATACAATAATAGCTATCACTCAAGTATCCAAGCTGCACCATTTGAAGCTTTGTATGGTAGGAAGTGCAGAACGCTCGTTTGTTGGGCAGAAGTTGGAGATGTCCAACTAACAGGACCTGATATAGTCCTAGAGACGACAGATAAGATTGTGCAAATAAGAGATCGTCTCAAAGCTGCCAGAGATAGGCAGAAGAGCTACGCAGATAAAAGGCGAAAACCTCTAAAGTTTGAGGTTGGTGATAAGGTTCTGCTTAAAGTATCACCCTGGAAGGGAGTGATGCGATTTGGTAAGAAAGCTAAGTTAAGCCCACGGTATATAGGACCATTCGAGATCATCGAATGTGTGGGAACAGTGGCTTATAAGTTGAACTTACCTGAAGAGCTTAGTGGTATTCACAATGTATTCCACATCTGCAATCTGATGAAATGTCTAGCTGATGTGTCACTAGTCATATCACATAAGGATGTGCACATAGATACGAGCTTAAAGTTTGTTGGAAAACCCTTGTCGATCGAGGATCGACAGGTTAAGAAGCTTCGAAGGAAGCAAGTGCCAATTGTAAAGGTCAAATGGGATGCCCGTAGAGGTCCCGAGTACACGTGGGAGGTAAAGTCCACAATGAAAGAAAAGTACCCTCATTTGTTTCAGTAAATCTCGAGGTCAAGATTTCTTTTAAGGGGGTGAGGATGTAACACCTCGCAAATTTATGTCCAATAATGTATCGACACGTGTCATGGGCTTTAAACGTGTAAAAGATCACTTATGAAGGACTAAAGTTGACAAACAAAGAAAGTATGTGAATAAAAGGGTTCAAAGTGTCAACAACGGATAAATACGCCTTTCAATATGTTGGTGCATGTTTGTGACAACAGCTTAGATTTGGTCTTTGGATATCTTGTAATTAGTTAAACGATAAACGGTTAGGGGGTTTAGCTTTATATTAGTGAGTTGTAATGTTTGGGCTAACCAAACCCACACATATTGGGTGTATGGGGGCGAATTGGGCTTACTCCAATTCGCAGTCCATGAGGTTTACCCTAGCCCAAGTTGCAAACCTTGTGTTATATAAACAAGGTTAGGCTTTAGGGTTTATGTTAATCAGCCAAAACGTTTTAGAGAGGGATTTCGTGAGAGCATAATCAGCTTGGACGAAATTGTGTGTGGTTAGGGTTTTGATTGATTGTAATTCAGTTTGATTGATAATCAATAGAAACCCAGTTTGATTGTGAATTGCTGATTTCTGTTCCTACACGTTTTCTACTATATTCTGATCAAGAAGATTCCGCACTCTTGATTAGATTGACAATTCTATGAAAGATCCATACATTAAGGGGACCTACACAATAACCCTATGCGATGTTTATACTCTCAAACGAATGAATTATGGATCATACGAAGCTAATTGTGGAAGATAGTGAGAAATTTCAAACTACAAGGGTTAAATGTGTCAACATGTTGAAAGTATACCTCTGAGTGACCTTTTAGCAAACCTGAAGCTTTGTAATGATAAATTATACTCACTAGAATATGTGGTAAAAATTTCACCAAGTTTCGTTATCATATGAGAAAGTTATGATAAAATTCGTATACGAAGGGTTAAAAGCGTCAACGTTGAATTTTAGGGCCTTTCGGGTGATCATAAAGTTAACCAAGGACTTAACAAAGTTTGTATATGTCTTGGAGTCCTTAAAAATCAAGTTAGAGGACTTAAAATGCAAATTTGGAAGTTGAAACCATGTTTGGAAGGACCAAGGACCTAAAGTGCAAATAACAAAACTTGTTTGGCTGGTTCTGGATGGCCAGGCGGCCCGCGTAAGACTACCTAAAGGTCTATGCGGCCCACGTGAGAGTGCCAGCGACAGTTTTCACCTGCAGATTCCTGTTAAGGCTGTTTAACCGACTTAACTCACTTGTTTTGCATACCAGGGGCTGCCCCAATGGTATTTCATGCATAGGGGGCACTTGTCTTGATCTGGGAACATCAGTAGACCTCCTTGTCATGATCTTGTTGCATCAATTTTGCTATATAAGCTCCCTTCTTGTTGCATCACTTTGTTCATTCATTTGCAAACTTCACAACTTCACTTCTGGAGGTTCCTGGAGCTCAAGCACACTTCCTAGTGATCTTTAGTCGTGCATAGGACCCTTGTAAGTGTCCTTAACCCTCTTTAATTCAGTTTTGCCTAGTTAATTAGCTTAAAGTCAAACCGTCGTAAGTAGAGTTTAACTTCGTGATTAATTAATATTTGTCCAGTCAAATTTCAAATTTAAAGTACCTATGAGTTGGTAATTATGTGGGCAATAAACCCTTAAAAGGGCACCCTCTGATTCCTACTCTAACTAGGTCAATTGTCGGGTCAAAGTTAATCTTAAAAAAGTCAACAGAAAGCTTAATTTCAAATTAATGCATAATTAGCAATGTAAGAGCCATGCAACCTGTTTTATCATTAATATAACTTGGTAATTAATATAAGAACATGTCTAAACATGTTCAACTCGACAATTTTCAGTTTAGGCTTGGTTCGGAACCGAAAGTCGCATAATTTGACTTTTGCTTTGACTTTCAGTTCTGACCCAATGTAGCACGTTTTAGAAATGCCTTAGAGCTTTATTCGGACCAGGTTACATGTTAGTATAACCCTCTGTGATTATACAACTTGGTTCATTAGTTATCCGATTCATATGCATGTTTCCGTTAAATGTTTAAATGTTGACTATTATGCCCATATGACCTTAAAGCGTGATTTTTGAAAATGTAGAAGAATAGAAACCTTAATTACTAATTTATAAAGTTGTCCCTAAAATTTGAAATCAGTTTGAGGTCTAGATTAGGAGTTATGCTCATTAGCGTAATTAGAAAGCTTTTTACTAAATAAAAGGCGTAATTAGCATATAGCCTATCTAAACCCGATTTTTGATACCAAACTTTTTACCAACTGATATAAAATAATATTTTAGGATTTTTGAAGATTTTTATTTAATTTTAGGCTGAGCATAACATAGAGTTCTAAGTTTGATTCGGTAATTGTCGGTTTTTCCCTTTTGGGCTATAAAATGAGTTTTGCAAATCCTTTTGATACCAAACCTTTTTCTACTGATCTAATATGATAAATAAAATATTTTGAGCCTTCTGGAATAATAAAAATATCAACTTTTCTTATAAAACCCGGAAATCGCTTAAAATCGCCTTTTTAAGCGTTTTTAACGCATAGTATGTATTAAAACTATTTTAAACATATAAGGTTTGATGCCTACTGATATTTTCAGTAAATTTTTATATATTAACAGTAAGCAAAAGTTTTAAACTCAGATTTCCAGAATTGACCTTTTTGGCTTATGTGAAATTACCAAAATGCCCCTACGGTGCATAGTTTAGTTATAAATGGTAAATTTCACATATATGTAATAACCTACTGATATAACCTATTAAATTAAGTATATTTACTAATTATATCATACCTGAAACTCAGATTCATATTAAATCTCTTTTATAACCTTTTAATTGACCAAAATACCCCTACGGGGCATAATTTGAGTTTAAATCCACTTTGTGCATAATAGAAGATATCTTACTGATGTCACAACATATTTAAGGCATATTAACTTAGGAAACCTGTATATGACTCTTTTGGTTACCCGTTATGCATTTTTCGCATTCGGTTCGGTTTATGTAACTAGTTTGCATAAATTGACCGAAACGGGTCAAACCTTATCGTTTTTGTCTCAAAATCCAGAATGTGTTTAGTTTACCCATATTATACAAGTCTTCAAACTTGTCGGGTCTAAATCACATTCTATTCCGGTCTTCGCTTAATCGTGCGTTTGAACCGTATCTTCTTTTAAAACTAACCGGTCTAAGTTTAGGCTTAATTAAAGACCCGTTAGGAATCTAATAGGTTATTAAAAACCTTTGTTCCAGAATAGGAGACTCGGTAAAAGCTACGTGCACTTGCTGTTTGTGATTAATACTTGCAAAGGTAAATACTTTTAACTTATTTTCCCTATACGGGCTTGGGGTACGGTATATAAAATACTGCTTGGTCGGGCATTGAATCTTTAATCGTATGAAGGTTAAATTATTGAAATGACCTGTTTATATTGTTTTGTTTGCTTAAAGCCTTTGGGGGGTTAATGACCATGTCCCGGATATCCTTGGCATCATTTCAAGAAATGGCCACGACCTAAGCACGCGGGTGTAGGCGTACACCTGTTAGTGCATATATAAATAATAAGGTATAACCGCCGGTTTCGGGAATAACCCGCCGTGGGACTATATCATGTGGTGTGTCTATTAAGCTCTAACCCGGTGTCAACCCGGGCTACTGAACGCATAAAAAACATGTTATTCTTTTACAAGTTTATATACAAATAATTATCACAAGTTATAAAATATTTTGTGCCTTGTGCATTCAAATCAATTTTTAAACCTTTTCAAAATTAGTCGGTTAATTGTATTTACCAGTGTAAACTGACGTATTTTTCCAAAAAGGTTAAGTGCAGGTACTACTCGAAATAGGCTGGCCTCTCCTTAGCATCAATAAGAGTCTCGCAAGCTTGGATGCATTTTGAGTTTGTTGAACTACGTTTTCTGTTTATTTGATCCGCCTGTGGATCCTTACAGTCCGTTTGTAATACCTTGATATTACCTTATATTCGGTTTGTAATGTGATTCATCTTTTGCTTCCGCTGTGCATTTAAATTGTGTTTTTTGACTATGATGATATCAACTACGTCACGATACTCCCCACCGGGCCCACCGGTAATACGTGGAAATATCGGGGTGTGACACCGGACGATGACACAAACCACCTTAGGCGTTTGCAGCAAGATGGAGCTCGTTCTCACGATCGTTTCGCCTGGTCGCACGCCCAAAACGCACCCCCGTAGCCCAAGTTAGAACCATTTTAGTAAAGCCACTTTTGTTACACGATCTTGGACCTTCAAATATAAGATGGCACGCTGATGCGTGTGAAGTGTTATATATTTTAGGTGTATATTTTAAGCCCCTTTAACACTTATTTTTAGCCAAGTTTTAAATTTATAAAACACGATATTTCACTAACACTAAACACACATATGGGCAAGTGCACCCATCATGAGCGTAGTATAGTGTTGGTAAGATACCGAGGTCGTCCAAGGACACAAGAGCTTTTAGTACCGGTTTATCCTCAACGTCTAATCAAAATAAAAAGTTAGAAAAATGTTTTAAACTAAGAAAAATAAAAACTAACTAAAATGCTGAAAATAAAATAAAAAGAAAAACAGATAGACAAGATGAATCACTTGGTTCCGACTCGTATCTAGTGTAACCTTTGATTATTTCCGCACTTTTGCACATAATTAAGAGATTATCTTAGTTATTGTAGTAGGCCCCTCTTTTGAAGGTGACGTTACCCTCACCCCAGTAGTTTGAGTCAGCAAGGATACAATCCTAAAAGGGTGGATTATTGGAAGATAATTAATTAAGTTATTAATGCAAATTATGGTAGGCCCCTCTTTTGGAGGTGACGTTACCCTCGACTAAGTAGTCTGAGTCAGCAGGGATACAGTCCTAAATAGCCGGGTTATATTATTAATAGTAGTTAACTTATGAGGGGATCAAAGAGTTTGGACCCCCGCCATCCAATACCGTTAAGTATTGAAGGAGGTCCTACTAAATTTGACCCAAGTCCATTGCAGGACCTCTAAACGCTGAACAATGGCAAGACCTTTACCAAACCATTCCCTTAACCCCCGACCAGGTAGCCAACATACCTCCATATAGACCGTGGAGATATGAATGGTGAAAATCTTTTATTTTATATAGACAGTAAAATAATGTCAAGACACCACGGACAAACGATAAGGAAAGATCACCTTCAACATAAGCAACTAGTTATTAAAGTCATTAATACAAAACCAAGTAAAAAGTGCAAAAGATTAGAAATAAAAAGTATTACACTAGACACTTTGTCTTCACCAAGTGATGTAAGAGACTTAGGCAAACATGGCCTTGATTGTCAAGAACTCTTACGATCAATCTTGGATCCCGAGACGACTCACACACTCTACGATGGACAATGGATGATGGTGTTATGGTGGTGGTGGGTGGTGGGTGAAGTGTGAGAGAGGTGGTGTGCCAAGGGATGGTTTGAGCTTAAGCCAAGCACTCCTATTTATAGGCTGAACAGAAGCTCGGGCACGGCCCCGTGTCCACATCCTTCTCTGTCTTCATTTAATGCAGCTTTGTCTTATTAGTTGACCACGCCCCCGTGTCCGCTGAGCACGACCCCGTGTGCAGAAGAATCTTTGTACTATGAAGATTTGCCTGGATTGTGCGAATCTTATAGTTGACCACGGCCCCGTGTCCGCTGAGCACGGCCCCGTGTCCGCTGAGCACGGCCCCGTGGTGGGCAATAGAAGCTTCTACCACTTTGTCTTTTCTGCTGACACTTGGGCACGCCCCCGTGCTGGCTGAGCACGGGGCGTGTTCAGTCTTCTGTTATCTTGTTTTGCTTGGGAAGATGCTGTCGTGGGGTCGGGCATGCCACGTCTTGTTCCTTTTCTTGTATTTATGTTAGATTTTGATGTCTTTTTGCTTCTTTTGTTAATTTGAGCTCATTTAATCCTGAAAATACAAAAGGAAGACAAAAGCACACTTTTTCCAACATTAGTACTAAAAAAGGGTTAGTTTTATGCCTCAATTGATGTAATTTATATGTTGCATTTTGCACACATCACCCGCTCCTCCACACTTGGACCCGCATCAAAAGATGTCATGCTAGTTCTTTGAATGAACGTTCGGTTTTCAACATTAGTCCCTGAAATAATTATGTTTAAGAAATATTATATTTAGTTGGATTATATTTAGCTTTTAGGTGAACTAATTGTTTTGAGATGTTTAGTGGTTTTAACTAACTTTCTAATGTCAAAACAATGCTAACTAGATTGTATATAAAATGTACAATAAGGTATAAATCAAACTATTTATCTTATGTATTTTGTATAATATTTTAATTTAATGTAATTTTATTAGTATTTGAGTTGTTTTTTTTTTCGGTTTTACTAAACATATATTTTTATATGTGTTCGGGAAGTTTGGAGCTAAAAGAGAGAAATATTGAAGATACTTGATTGAGTATTAAAATGAGCTTAAATGATGGATACACGAAGAACCGGGAGCTAGGACTAAATTTCAAGGGATTAAAATGTCATAGGGTGAAAGATTTTTTAAAAGTAGTCCATTAAAAACGAGGGACTAATATTGTCAAAGAGCTGAAACTTAATTTAATTCATTCATCCATTTTACAAAGTCACGACAAAGAAAATAAGTAAAGGACGCCATGTGCTATGTGGGTCCCATTGTTTAACAAAGATTGAGAATTGTTGACCATCAAATTCTTAGGCTGGAGGGTGTGAGCGCCACCCCTCCGCCACATCGACAACTATAGCGCCCCACTCCTATTTCGACCACACCGCCGGCGCCATAGCCGGGGCGCCATTGATGCCCCGCCATCATGGTAACGAGCTTTAACGCGAATTCATGTGGGACCCCTTAGTTTTAAACCAATCAAAATTTTTTTTTTTTTAAATTTTGTTTAATAGGGGCTCCATCCACACCCTCCAAATTAAAGGGGGCTCCATGGTACACGTGGATCCTATGTGGCACCTATAAAGCCCCATAGAGCCCCATCCACACCCCATAGCCTTATGTTGACCGAGCATGAGACAAACATACTGCCACTGCCACTGCCACCACCTTTTGAATTGTTGTTCGATCGCTTCAAGATGTATAAGCCGGCTAAGCATAGAGATGGGCATAATCGGGTATTTTTAATACTCGGAATCGGGTACTGATACTAGTTAGGGGAACCGGGTTTGCTGAAGAACCGGATCCGGGTTGAACCCGGGTAGCCTTCAATAAAACTAGAACCGATGTAACCGGTTTCGGGTACTGTGGACCCGGGTCCGGGTACTATTTGGAACCGGGTTTATCGGGTATTTCAAATGAAAAAGCTGCCACTTTATTGTTGGAACCGGTTCCAACGGATATAATACCGTTGGAAACCGATTAAATCATTAAAAAATCGGTTTTTTTTTTGTACAGTGGCGTTTTAAAGTACGACGACTAACATGTTTGTAGCGAGGTTGAAGTGTTTCCCTAATAAGCTTAGTAAGATCGGGGTTGTCAAAATGTCCAAACTACAACGCTTTTTGAATCACCAACTTCGCCACCCAATCACGAGCTATCTTTTGTTCATAACGGAATATCGTACCATCTTTTGAGAGTTGAACTTGACCGGGTGTCAAATCTTTTAAAGTTTTACAATACTTTTTAGCATGCTTCGTTAACGTGGAATTAGAGTCCTTGCTTAACAAGGCGCCACAATGTTTGCATTGGACCTTTTGCGAACCGTCACTCATATCGACCAAGTCCCAATTGCACCATACTTCCATATTGCGACTATGTGATAATGTTCCAACAACATATGGAAGTTTGAGCTTGAGGAACATTATTGACGGATGGGGAATTTGTGGTTTTAGAGTTCTTTGAAACCATTGTAGAAAAGTATGTCAAGAAATAAAAGAAAAAATACAAGAAGAAGATGAGGATTGGTGAGTTAAACAAATGAAAATTGAAAACAATTTATAATAACCGGTTCCAACCGTCACATTTGGCATTTAATGCTTTTTGCAACCTCCAAGAATAGATCCTAACGGCTAGTAACCGGTTCTAACAGTAACTTATTACCGGGTACTGGAAGAACCGGGTACGGGTACTAACCAGGTACGGGTTAGGAACCGGGTACGACCCGTTTATTATCAAGAAATATAGAACCGAGTAAGAACCGCCGGGTATTTTGAACCCGGACCCAGTTCTCCTATACATCGGGTTGGAACTGAAACCGGGTACGGGTCGGTTCTACGGGTTAGGGTTTGGAACCGGTTATTATGCCCATCTCTACTAGAGCATGCAACATTGGGCTTGGCCCACCTGTCCCTTTTGCAATTCGTTTGAAGCCCAATTCACAGAACAATTGGATTGTGATTCTAATACAATATCACAACAAGGAAAAAAAGGAGAACCTTCTGTTCGACATATAGATATTCATACGGCTATCATATGAGGAGAGACATCAGACGCAAACAGTAGGGGATCATAAGAGAATTCTTGGAGAAGATGAAAGAGGATTAGATCAATATTCAAGCAACAGATCGAAGAATCGGGTTGGTTCGCGAATGAGTTACTTTGATTTTTATTTCTTTATATTATTCGAACTCAAGAACATGTTTGCCTACTTGGTTTAGATTTATATATTGTTCTTGACTATGGTTTTTGGCTAGTTCGTTTTACTGCCTATATTGGATGAATGGATTGTTAAAGTTTTAATTTTTTATTATGGATGTTTGATTATTTATGAAAGTAGTCGACTTGATTATTAGTTCGATGTTTATGCATGCTATGTTTTGTTTAATTGTTGTTTATTGCTTCGTGTAATTCTTGGTGGATGTCTTTCACATAACAGGGCCATGCTAGATTATAATATTGCTTTGTAATCTTTTGGGTTAATTGGCCAATATACCTTAGAAGCGGTAATTGATAATTAGATAAGTCTAGGTGTTCTACTAATCTCAATAGCTAAAAGGTGTGAGGTTATTGTTAGGTCTAAGATGATAAATTGCTAGGTAGGGTCTTCGTGAGGAATCTGAACTAGTTTCCTTATTGACCGTTGTCTATCAAGTCTAGGGGTGTGCACGGTTCGGTTTGGTTGGATTTTTGGATAAAATCAAAACCAAAACCAAAACCAAAACCAAAACCGAAATATCGGTTTTTGGTTTTTTAAAACCGTTCGGTTTCGGTTTTTTTGGTTTTTATGCCGTTTCGATTCGGTTTTTCGGTTATTTCGGTTTTTGGAACAAAATTATGTTAGATTCTAAAAGTAAACGTATAATTTAAAATATAAGAATCTTTCTTATATCTTTACATAAACTTAACCTTCTAATCTATTTTTACATAAACTTAACCTTCTAATTTATTTTTATATTTCTCCAAAGTTTAAATAAGACATTTTCTTTTATAATAATTTGAAGATCATTTAAATTTTACATTAAATTTTGTTATTTCTTCTAAGTAATAAATAAATCATTTCAATTATAAATAAACATGTTATGTTTTTATTATCAACACTTAACATTTAAGAATAAAATTAATAATTTCTACTAGCATTGGGTTAAACACTTAAATAATTTAAAGAGTAAATTAGAAGTTTTGTCCTTTATGTTTACATCAAATTGCAGGCGCTGTCCTTTTGGCCAAAAGTTTACAGGCGGTGTCCTTAACCTTTCAAAATCTTGCACGTTTTGTCCTTTAGGCCAAACCTGGTTAGAAATCTCAGTTAAAAACTGTCATGTGCAATGCACATGAGGGTAAATGGTAATTTCCCTCTCAACCCTTTCAATTCCCCATTTATACCCCTCTTTCTTCAACATTGATGATTTATAAATTCTTAAATGGGACAACAATAAGAGCAGCAACAACATTATCATCAATCATCATCAATCTTAAACCCAAACATAAACATAGATTCGATACAACAGCTACACCGTCTCAATTTTTTCGCAATTAATTAGCCACAAGTGCTGCAAGTCTTCAACACCAACACAAAAACAAACAAAACCTAAATTTCATATCCAGTGGTCCATGAACAATAAATTCACAGATCATGTAAAACAATCAGTACATCTCTAGACTCGATTCAACAGCAACAACAACATCCTCTTAAATTCTACGCAATCAATTAACCATAAATGCCCTGTGAATAGTTTCTCATCCAGTCATCAAACTTATTAAAACCTAAAACAAACAGATCAGGAATCGAATAAACACAAACAGATCCAAAAAAATCACAAAAAATATCATGAAACAATTGCAAATACATATCCTCACACACGATCCATAACATCATCAAATCGTATTAAAATGAATCTGAACATAATAAATCGAACAACAAACCTGTACGGAAGACGGTTGAACACGAGTTTCTGCAGAAATGATAGCGGTTGCAGCAGCATTAACCGTCTCAACGCTCAGATTAATCGAACTCATACTCATACAATTTGTTTTGTTTCACCGATTAAGATTAAACAAAAACTTATAGATGATAACAATTAGAAATGAAACAAGAAATCAGACAGTAATCAAATAAATCAAACGCTTGTTTGGGCAGGGGTGAGGTCCACCTAGTGGGGTAAAGATCAATTTTTTATCCGTTTTTCAAAGAAACCGTCTCCGGCGATTAATTCCAACTCCAATTAGATCAAGAAGTTTTAATGTTTACCCAGACCGTAGATCCAAAACCGCCAATACCGGTTTTAATTCACAACACCATTTCTCCGGTTGCCTTGGTTGTGGAAGCACAGGGAGGAAGCCCGGTGTAGTTGTAGTCGGACCTCCTCAGCCACTGTCTTCTCCGGTCATAAGCACCACCACCACCACAACCCCTAAAGGTATTCTTTGTTGATAAAGATAGGTAAAGGAATTGTTCATGGTGATGATTGTGTGGAGAAATTGGGGTAAGAAGAAGGCAAGTGATGTTGGAGAGAGAACAGGATTACATTTTCCATTTGAAGAAGAAGGGAAAGTGTAAGGGTCTTGGAAATTACCATTTTACCCTCATGTGCATTGCACATGACATTTTTTAACTGAGATTTCTAAGCAGGTTTAGCCTAAAGGATAAAACGTGCAAGATTTTGAAAGGTTAAGGACACCGCCTGTAAACTTTTGGCCAAAAGGACATCGCCTGTAATTTGATGTAAACATAAAGGACAAAACTTGTAATTTACTCTAATTTAAACTTAAACATAAAAATATATGGATTGTAACTTATCAGTTCGGTTTTTTTTTCGGTTATTGAAAATGGTTATCCGAAAACCGAACCAAAATTTTCGGTTATTAAAAATCCGAAAACCGAACTATCGGTTTTTGTTTCGCTTCGGTTTTTTTGGTTCAGTTTTGTCGGTTATTTCATTTATGGTTCGGTTAATTCGGTTTTCTGCTCACCCCTAATCAAGTCGAGTTAAGAACCCAAGGTTATCCTAGGTTTATAATATGTGAGGGAGTACATCGAATTAGGGTACTTTCATAAACCACTTAGATAACCCGTGAGGGAGTCTAGATCAACCGGTGTCTATAACAGCCTTTAGAGCTCCATAGGTGTCTTCCTGAGAAGGGTCAAGGGTCCTGCTCGGTGTCTCAATAGGTTTAGCATTAAACGATCCCGGTTGTATAATAATTATATTCCTATTAAATCATTACTAGTACAATCCAGGATTCAAGTCTGGGTAGTCTTTTCCATCGTCTAAGTAAAATCCCAAGTTAGTTCGTGTCTAGTTAATTTAGTTACTTAATTTAACTAAATCGTAATTTTAGGATATTTAGAAAACCCCCTATCAAATATAAAAACAGTTGAAGTCATGTCAGTGTCAGTCTAGATAAGTTAGTTAACGTAGTTAAATTGAGTCATGTGGGTTCGATTTCTAGATTTACTTAGTTTTACTAGAGTTGATCGGTCCGCTTGCCGGTTAGTAGTTTAATTGAGTTTAGAGAGTCTAGAGTATTATTTAGTGTCTAAATTATGTTATTTTAATTAAACTACTTTTAGCACATCAAGTTTTTGGCGCCGTTGTCAGGGACTCTTTGGCAATTGCGTTGACTACTTTGTTTGGACTTATTTGACATCATAGGTGCTAAGTGTTTGTTTGAGTTGTAGGAGTCTAATTGTCCGTATCTTTTATTTCTTTTGAGTCTTAAATATGTGTGAGATTTGTGGAGGGCCCCATTTTACTATTAAATGTCCACAATATGTGGGGTCCTCTACACATTATTACGCTAACTTTTTTGAGCAGCCGCAACCATATTATTCACAAGTTGTAGGAGCCTTCGTCTTATTATGATGATTTGTATCAGCAGCCACAACATAACCAAGGTCAATATTATGATCAATATTTCTGATAGCAACTCTGTTAGGTGTAGTGATAATGCTTGGAGCCGGATAAAGGAGTTGTTGGTTCAATTAGTTGCCAAGGATGCCGATACCCAGTAAAACCTAGCAGAGCACGATATTATCCTGAGAAATCGACAGTCTGCTCTGTTAGATTTTCAACGTACAGTAGAAGACATTGATAGGAGATTGAAAAAAGAGGAACAGGAGCAAAAAGTCCAACCAGAAAAGCCAACGACTAGCTATACATATGATGCGGAAGGTAACTACCTCGGTTACATGACTCCTGGTGGAGAATTATTACATTTCCAGAACCAGGGAAGGAGCTGTGGTATAGAGATTACGAGGATGATTCAGATGAAGGGATCATTCCAGTCACGGAGACGAAAATGGACGATGAAGTCCCACCTCCGGTACCACAGGTTGCTATTACTAATTACTGGAGTGACTCGGATGGTGAAATAGACGAAGAAGAGTGGGCTGAATATCAGAGGTTGTTACTGAAGAAAGAAGTGATTGAAGAGGAAGTGGAATTAGGAGATTCAATAGGTTTGATGTTTGGGGCAAAGGAAGAAAATGAGGTGGAAGAAAATAACTTGTCTTGCGAGGATGAGTTTTTAGATTTAGAGTTAGAGGGTTTAATTGTTGATGACGAGGTAGGGGACTCTAATCCTGATGGAACATACAATACTTTGATGCCCTACTTGAAGGGGAACCCATAGAGATGATCAAATACAACAGCCCAAGTAAACCGTGCCAAGATATTGTCTGCTTTGCCCCTGATGTGTTGCCCATCTAGGAACTCACGGTTTTGTTTCCACCCGATGAGTTGCTCGCCCCGGCAAAACGCGTCTTGGTAGAAAAGGTTTCCACCCCTTATAAGGAAGGCTTTGTTCTCCTCCTCAACCGATGTGGGACTTACATCTCCACCCCCCTATGGAGTCCAACGTCCTCGCTGGCACACCGGCCCAGCCCCTGGCTCTGATACCATCTGTAACAGCCCAAGTAAACTGTGCCAAGATATTGTCCGCTTTGCCCCTGATGGGTTGCCCATCTAGGAACTCATGGTTTTGTTTCCACCTGACGAGTTGCTCGCCTAGGCAAAATACGTCTTGGTAGAGAAGGTTTCCACCCCCTTATAAGGAAGGCTTCGTTCTCCTCCTCAACCGATGTGGAACTTACATCAAACCTACACCAGAAGAAGAAACTAAGTGTGGGGATCATCTTGTGAAAGTGGTGGAAGAGTAAGAACACCATAGCTGGCCCGTGGTATTAGTGGTAAGTGAAATTGAAAAATCAACAAAGCCACAGGAGAAGGCAAGGAAAGAGAAAAGACAGGATCAGAACTGGAAGAGGATCGAAGGTTATATAAGTTGGAGAGGAAGGAGCCGTTCAAGCACAATCAGTCTTCTCGCTACATGCCACGCATCCGGTTCATGCCAGGTAAGTTTAAAGTTTGGTGGTCTAACTCGTTTCACATTTTAAAATCCTTTTTTAGTTCCGCTAATAAAATTTTAACTGTTTACGAGGACCGGGTGGAATTGAACGGGTTGGATATGGTCCAGGTCAAAGTAAAACCTTCTGATTAAATTCAAGTGTGGGGAGGTTTCGTGGAGTTTGTATAGAGTCGTAGTTTTAGTTTTTATATATTCGTTAGTGTTTCGAGTAGGTTTTTTAGAGTCGATATTGCTCGGGTTTTGCTTTGTTTTTTTTGTGTAGGTTTGAATCGTACCACCTGTACTCAATCTCTATTTGGATGATTTTGGAGCTCCTTATTATGTGCATATGCAAATCCCGAGCATGTCAGTTTGTCAGAGTAGCCGATCGCGAATAAAATGCTATACGATCGAGCTGGATTGGATGAGAGTTTTGGAGCTTACGCATTACTTAACCAGCAAAGTCCTTTCAAATTTTTGCCGTTAATTTTTTATTTCTTATTTATTTTAGTCTTTTGAGTCATATTTCTATGCCTACATTAAGGGCAATGTAGAGTTTAAGTGTGGGGATGAGACATAAAATACCCCAATATACGATGAAGAAACTGAATATGAGGTGGAGGTTGTGACCGGTGATGTTAAGGTGAACCTGGTAGTCAGGCGCTCTTGCTATACACCAAAGACGGATGGGGATGACTGGCTTAATGTGACATTTAAGTTGACATGGGACTCCAAAAGAGGACTCCTTTTTAACCCATCCTTAATTTCCCCTCTTATTTTTGGCCTACTATGCGCAGGGATGTTGATTGGTTTGTTAGACGTTGCAGGATCTGTCAAGTTTCAAAGGGCACAGCTACTAATGCGGGCCTTTATATGCCTCCGCCCATTCCTCTGTAGCATTGGGTAGATATTAGCATGGATTTTGTGTTGGGATTACCATGTACTCAATGTGATTTGTTCTTTGTTATCATAACACACGCTACATCAGTGAAAGTCGACCAAGTTAGCCAACTAGATCCGATTCATAGCCGAGGTTTACCGCGTTTAATCGATTCCGAGTAATTATGCGGAGTTGAAGAAAACCACCTCGACAGCTTACCTTGTAGCGATTACTTGGCCTCCTAGACCTTGTTTTACAACATTGTCCTCCGGTATGCCAAAGAAATTTGAATTACATGTTTTACCAGTCTATTCAAACTAGCATTTTACATACAAGTGTTTTTCAACAGATCTAATTCTACAGGTTTATGTTTATGGTTCAGTTAATTTAGATCTTTGTTCAGAAGGGCCATTGACCGTGCTTCGCCATTACAGGGCTGGGTTTCCTAACACCCTCAAAGTTAAAGGGATTCTTTCATTATCATTTTTTATCCATAAGTTCATCGCCCCATAAAATTGTGTTTCAATTTTAATTTTCAACTATTCAAGCCCTAGAAATCGTGTGTTATCACCCTAAAAATCATCTAAACAACATAATCACCCTAAAAATAATCTAAACAACGTCAAAACATAAAAAAATTTCAAATCTATTTAAGAATTTTATTACCCTTTTTCTCCTATAATATCAACTAAAATCATCAAAAAAACATAAAACTACCTCAAAACACATAAAAGTTTTGAATTTCAACTTTTCAAACCCTAAACTAGAATCATATAATCAATAAAGGATTAAGAGACAACAAACACATCCTATAAAGGCAAGAACAACCCCAAATACCTAAAATACAAAAAAAATTTAAACTTTTTTAACCCATCCTATTATCTCATGAGTGTTGAACAAAATCACATAAACATTAAAATAACAAAAAACAAACTGCAAAAGTCTGCCAATTCGTATAGCAACGTACACTCCGGAACAAGATCATAAGCTAAACATACCCTAAATACCCTTAACATAGCTTAGAAATAAGTTTTGAGGGGTTCGGTATACGAAACCTCTGATCACAAACTTTTGTAGTTTAGAAATATGATTCGTTATTAAGTTTTGGGCTAAAACCTCTGAAATAAGTTTTGGACTAAAACCTCTGAATGAATAAGAGGTAACCTCAAGTCTGAATGGTTAAGAGGTAACATCTGAATGGTAAATCATCACATGTCACATTCTTCTACCTTCTTATTGGTAAAATTCTTAATGGTTCCATTAAGAGGTAGCCTCTTAATGATCATTCAGAGGCTACCAAACAACCCCTTAAATTGATTATGCAACATTATTAAACATGTCTAGGCATATAAGACTTATCATAGGACTAGTTAGACCATCCGAGCGCGTATTTGCGCAAATGACACGTTAAAGTAGCGTACACTATCTTAACGGGTCATAACGGGTAAAAAACACTTAGGATAGGTTTCAAATCAGAATCTAGGCTTTGTTTAACCATATTATATGAGTTCCAACACTCATTTGGTTTACAAGACCTCATTCTACCCGATCTCCCGATTTATGTCCCGATTATTAACATAGTGATTC
>JARYGA010020845.1:0-32384 GCA_030545235.1 Helianthus tuberosus | reverse complement strand
GCAGCTTAATGATTCTCACTTTCCTACACTCCCTACCAGTGTAGTAATCTATTCCCGGCTCTTACTGGCCTCAGAGGCAGTGTCTATCTAGTGCTGGCAATGTCAGCATGTTTACTGGGTTATCCGCCCACTGTGCTAACTGTGCTTTGTGCATCAAGTTTGTCACTAAAGTTTGTATAAATGGAGTGACAGTATGAATGTGATGCATATGTAAGTATATAATACAGAAATTAGAAAGCAGTTAGCTCAGCAGGTTGTAATCAAGCACAGTCATTAAGCACAAATTAAATATCAATTAATTGTACGGATACCTGTAATTTTTAGGGTTGTCACATTCTCCCCCCATTAAAGAAATTTCGTCCTCGAAATTTGTACTACCTTAACTCCGTATGGTTACGTCACACGTGTATGTATATGAATAATATCAAGGTAGATAACCTTCAAACCGAATCAAACCTTACTCACATTTGGTGAACCCAAGAATATATATCAACCCGAATCCTAGGGTTAAAAGGTGTGTGCTCATAGCAGTTGATGTCAAGGGTACAAGACGTACTTGACGTATAGCCTAGTGTAATCCAGCCAGCAGGGGGTCCACAAAAGAGGAGCCTTGACTAATAAGACTCTTCAAACAATCGATAGCAATATGCAAGCGAGTTTTCACGAAACATAGCACCCGCTATATAAATTCAAAAATCAACAACTCAAATGAAATAGTAAATTGATCTGTCAACTCCCGAGTAGACGAATGGTAAGGTTCAGTGCGTTGAACATTTTGAATCGCAAGAATACGCCGAGTGAACACAAGCGAATCTGGTGTATCCTTGCTTTGATTTGTAGTTGCATCAGGAATGTTTAAATGACAAGTCAACAAAAGTTTATGTATCTTTGCGTGAAACGGTTGACCATGATTAGCACAAGCTACAAGTTTGTAATGACACCACAAGGTGTCGCAATGACATAATTCCATAATAGCGGTGATTGAACAAGTTCACCGTGTTTGAGACCAGATGAAAGTGTACCGTAACAAGCCTGGAGAATTGATTTTCACAATGTCATAAAGTTTTTCGGTTGAATATGGAACATCAAAGTGCCACTGTTTTGATCAAAGATGAAAAAGTTTTAAGTATTGTAAGGCATTTGATTGACAACGAAAGAAGCGTTAGGAGGTGCATGGTGCTTATGAAATGAATATATGTACCATTGTCTTAACACACGATTGTGTTGAGACTGCTTCGATCGTGGGTATCAAAGTGGGTTGTTAACAAATAAATAGTCAATTAAATCCGTGTATGAAATGAATAACCCAATTAGCGCAAGCTTCAATTCTGTGAAAGTATCACTGCAAGGTATCGAAATCAATCAACGATTTAGTGGAGTCATAGACCAACCGAACCTGCTACGACTTGAAATGAAAGAATCTTTGCAAAACTATTTGAATATGATGATTCCAATACTTCATATGACGTCTGAAACTGAATATGCGAAGTGAATAAGTTCAAGCAATTGAACTTAATCTCAGTGTAGCCTGGCAATAAACGTACATATCAACAAGGGAATCTTGGCATGATAGCAAACAAGTAACTTGAAAGAAAGCGGTTTCAAGAAAGCGTGTTGACTTGATAATAAAAGAGTCAACAATAACAATAATGTAGGCCATTTGAATCACGAATCAGTAATTAGATTTAGCAACGTAACATTTGTACTTTAGTGAAGCGTTTATTCGAAATGAAACCGCATGCGTAGTAAAAGGTGCATGTATAACATATGGGTTTTCAAGAAATGAAGCAATGTGTTTCTACCAACAGGGAGAAGTGACCAAGTATACGAAGCAAACGTGTGTTTGCTCTCAGCGAAGGAAATCAACGTGATGCAACTACTTTGAGGGGAGTAGAGATGCAAATATCTACTCGCTAGAAGTAAAAGTGAAGCCTTCAATGAAAGAAAATTTAAGTATTTCCTGTTTTGTTAACCGAAATGACATGTTTGTCAGGTTATTGATGTTTGATTGAGTTGACAGATATGGTTTCTAAGTAAAAACCCTTACGAGTTTTGGTCCTGGGTTCCCAAAGGTTCCTAATATATGTTTCCTAGATCCCCCATATTCCGTATCCCGTGTAGATCTGGTTTGTGCATTATGTAGGAAACACTATTTTTGTGTACGTCTAAGAACAAGTCATTGTCCCACAATCTTCCTGGTATACTTTCTCCCCGAATTCACTGCTACTCGACCATCGATCAGTCGGGAAATACTTGTGGGATCCTCGCAGTTAATCAAATAAGTAAGTCGTCAGTTCTTAGCAAGAGTCGCTGACTCTTGTTGGCTAGCTCGTTCGGCTCCCGGTCATTTGAAAGTCATCATCCTTTCTTTTGGTGAGCAGAACTGAGATTATCCAAAACAGAAGTTTTGGTCTGTTATCTTCCTTCTCTATCTACTACTGAAACTACACTGTCAATCCTTGCATCTCCGAAGATGTAAATCGCTAAGATACATCGACTACAGGCGCGACGCCTGGAATTAAATAGACGCGCAACTCGACTAATCGTTGAGGAGTTAATCCTGGCAAGTCTTCGAGGAAGACCTTAGTATATTTCCTTATCATAGGAATATCTTCACGCTTTGATTCTTCGGCTCCTCCTGTCCCCGCCCTGAGCCAAGAATGCAACACATCCTTTATGCAATATTCTTCGTGCCTTCAAGCAATTTTGTAATTTGCAAGGGCGTATCCCGCTTCATGAGTCAAGATCGCTTCTTCGTCACCATCGCGGTGCGGATATCAATCTCCTATTGGTCATTTGTCAACCAATCTCTCCAACTACCTTGTTGAAGTCTCCCAATTCACTGGCAGTAGATCAAGCGTAAACTTACGCTCTCCGGTTTTTATGTGGTCGCCTCCAGTTACTGCGTTGGCTTCCACTAGCTTCCCCTAAGCTAGTTTAATGGGTACTGGAACATCTACTTACTCGCTACTTAAACCAATTATACTCTTGAACTCTAGCGGTGCGAATCGTAAAATTTGCAACAGTATCTAGCAGCACAGATGCATAATGTTGAGTAATATGGGACGTACCGATATCCAAACTTGGTTTCTTGGCGTGCTCCCCTAGCTCTGCTACGGAGCTTTTAACCTTGTGCCCGGTTCTTCTTAGGGCAGTATTTTCTGAAATGCTTCTTGCTTCCACAGTTAAAACAAACTTCAGCACGTTTTTGTTTGTCACTCGTCCTGCCTTCGTTGTTGTCGTTGTTTCCTCCGTAATTCTTGCTATCATCTTGACCTTTATTTCCACTTTCAATACTTTGTCTACAAGTCTCCTTGGGATGTCCCCTCTTACCACAGTTATCACATTTTCCATATTTACATCGCCCGACGTGATAGCGTAGACAATTGTCACATTTAGGTAGGATACCCATGTAGTCTTTTCCCTTCTTGGCTTTCTTCTCGTTACTCACCCGAGTAACCACCTTGAGATTTGCTAGCTTTCTCTTGTTATCCCCAGGTGACTCTACAGGAGTCTCCTCTCTCTCTTTCGCAGTGGAAAATTCTCCTCGTCTAACTGCTTCTTCCGTGAGCGCCACGCTTATGTCGATTGCCTCGGTGATCGTTGAAGGTTTAGATGTTGTTACCAGGCTTAGAATCTGAGGTGCCAATCCCCTTATGAACTGTTCAACTCTCCTAAACTCTGGTCCCCCCAGGATTAAAGCAACTTGTGATAATTCGTTAGATCTCTGCACATACTCCGCTATCTTTGGTCCTTCCATTTTCAAGTTCCATAGTTCTGTTTCCAATTTCTGGACTTCTGCCCTCGAGCAATATCTCTTACGTATCAGATCTTTCAGTTCGTCCCACGTCATAGCATTCGCAGCGGTCTCGCCCATTGTCCGAACTTGATGGTTCCACCATAACAGAGCCTCATCCACCAGTAGTCCAGCTATATACGTGACGTGATGTTCGGGGTCACATTTGCTCAATCGTAAAACAGAATCCGTCTTTTCAACCCAGCACACGAAGGCTAAGGCACCCCTAGTGCCGTCGAACTCTCGAGGTTTGTGGTCCAAGAACTGCTTGTAGGTGCAGTCATTGCTGTGTTCAGAGTGAAGGGCCTCGAGTTGTGCGATGACTTGCGAGATGCGTTCTGGTAGTCGTGTCGTCGATGTGGGCGGAGGGTTGTTGGTATCGAAGTTCCCCCGCATTGACATCTTCTGAAAAGAAGATTGGTTAGGTCAGGTCTTATTTGCTTAGTGAGTGCATTTGGTCGTTTAGTGGTCATAAGTACTAACACATAACAGGTTATTATACCAACCAATCGAGTAATGGTATAATCACAGTATAACCAAGTAATTTGGTAATTAAGTTTAATGAGAGCATAGCAAGTAAGCACGTAGTATTATAATTATAGCACCCACACATAGGTCAGTAACGTGCTTAGCAAAGACCTAGCAACTGAGTTTTCATTGGTTATTGGCCACAAAGTGTTGTCGCATGTTTGATGATTGGCTCTCATTATCCTCCGACCGCAATTGCATTGTCTTATGAAGTGTATTATATCAAAAGGGACACAGGGTCACCCTACCCTTGCCCAACAAACATATCAAAATTACGTAGTCAGATGTAGCCTTCAAAAGTCTCCACAATCTCGGCTTATCATAGATGTCCTTACCCAAATGCAATCCGCATAATTCGGAAATCAACTATACTGGTGACTGAGGTGGAGGAGGAAAGAAAAATGACTGCTAGCATGCGTAAACTCCTCTTCGAGCTTGTATATATATCGAAGTAGTTAACTAATCTGTCACCCGATAGTAAAGAAATAAGTATCAGAATCCTGGGAGCGGTGTAATAGCAACGGTCGAGAGCGCAAAAGGAACCTTGATGTATGTGGCGAATCAAAGTATGCTGGCAATAGACAGGGTGGAGGACGTGGTGTCTTACATAAAATTTTTTGACAAAATGCTGTCTTGTGATATAGACACTTAAATCATGTTATCGGTTATGTAACGTTTTGCATTTGAAGTTACCAATTGTAGTGTCAGCTCAATCTCCAACATTCTGCGACTCATATCCTCAAACTGCAGCTGATGTGACAGGTGTACCCATCCCGTGTGTGGCCTCCATAAAGCGTGGGATGGTAAGGGTCTAAAATTAAGCATAGTGCATTATAGGAACCATCGAAACGGTTCGTCCAGCGATGTAGAGATGAATGCATCAGACGGTGCGGCCTGTGAGGTCGTAGAAAATGCTGTGGTGGCAAAGGAATCGTCACGCGGGTGCTGACCTGGAGTACCTTCCTGGGGTGCGGGTATGTTTTGAAAGGAAGCGACAGGCTCGTTGGCGCAATGGACGTCGGTCTTCATAAGGGAAGAGGAGCTACATTAGTGACTGCGGGTGCAAAAACAACCGTCTCAACGAATGAGGAGATTGCCAGATGCAGGTAGATATAAGGGGTGCAATGTCGGGCGGACCTAAAAGAAACAGGATCATGATCACGTAAAGGTGTAGGTTCAGCAGGTGCAACATCGAGCTGACCCAAAAGGTGCTGAAGCTAGCTTAAAAGCAGGCTCTGGGTCGTGTAACGGTGTGATGCCTCGAGCAGGTGATAGAGCAGCAGCCATGTTGTCGTCGTCTGCGTCAGTAGTAGAAAGTTGTAATCCATCTATTTGTAAGGTTGCAGATACCACAGACTTAAAGGAGTCTGAATGCATGCTAGAATCAGAGGGTAGCTTGTTAACAAGGGTATTAAGAAGTAAAATTAGTAACAGTGTTCTCGTCAAATTTTCTATCGTCATAGGTGTCGGCAGTAGGACCATCGATAAGCATGTCAACGTCGTCATAAATTGTTTGTCGAGTAGCCAACCTTCAGTAGAATGTCCGCAGGAGGCGCATCATTGAGGATCGGAGCCATGGTGTGTCCATCATCGGGATGACCAGTGATAGAGTGGTCATGGATTGAAACAAGAGTGACAGAAAGATTCTTGTCAGAGAAACCATCAGCAGAGATGAAGTATCACCAAAGTCTGGTAGCACGGACTGTTAGAAGTCGTCCTCGTCATTAGCATATCAGGATCACTCTCAGTATCTGACGTAATTGTCTCTGGCGCGGATGTAGTCTCATTATCTGTGGTGGTGGTCGTAGGGTTATCAATGTCTGATAACTCGTTCTCTAATTAGAGTGACATGTGTGCCGGTGCGTAGCATGTATATTCAGAGTAATTACTAACAATTAGTGTATGCGAACAACTACCATATAAGCACGTACATCAACCTTAAATCAAATAAGCACGTAAATCTCAATTAATGTAAGCAAGTAATCATCCTAGTCTTCCCCAGACTATCCTCCCAGCCTCTCAGACTGAACCTCCTAGTCTCTCAGACTATCCTCCGAGCCTCTCAGACTGATCCTCCTAGTCTCTCAGACTATCCTTCCAGCCTCTCAGACTGATCCTCCTTAAGCTAACCATACCGTGTAAGTAAAAGTTCGTAATAATCATAACATGTATTTCACCCCCGAAGTATAAAAACTGAAAACAGTTAAGAGAAAAGGGGGACATGAACTCAATGTATTGCGTCTTCAGTATGTGTAACCCAAATCTCCACGGCAAACACGACTACCTACAATGGTCTAACGTCTATTAGACGAACGGGTAGTGCCTTGTCTTAGTATGTATGTTTTTGAGTTACGATTCAGGTATTATTCCAAGTTATAATAATTGTTTTTAGTTTTGGAATAATTGTTTATGCAGTGATTCCGTATTAATATTTCTCAAGCATTTTAGCTTTGTATTTCCTTCCCAAGGATGGGGGTAATCTATACTTGTATACTCGTATTCTTAAAATAACATATGTACCTGTATATCCTGCCAAGTAATGGCGTCGTATTTCGATGTTATTGTTCCAAATAAAAATATGTTAATATATTCCCAACAATAACATATTTCTGTTTCTACAGTTTCCAACATAATATTTTACCAAAATATACGTATACGTTATAATTCCGAAAAATATATTTTTAAGTCTCACTTGTCTAAAATGTTCTGATTCCAAAATATACATATTTTTTCCAAAAATATTATATTTTACTTCATACAATTTCCCAAAATATTACTTTGCCAACATACACCCTTAAGAGTATTTTCCGAAAATACGCGCGTTACGTTTTAGAGTTTGCGTTGTAAAAACAATACCGACGTAACTTAAATATTTATTTGTGAGGGCGTTGGTATCGTTTTGGAGTCGTATTTTCATGATATATAAAGTAAAATTATTTTTACCCTAAAAATAATATATCTTTAGTTCACAAAATAATCACGTAAGCACACAAGCGTTTTATTATGAAATATATATTCTCAATATATATTTAACAAGTTTCCTTTACAAAATTCCACCTCCGACACTTGGTCATTTTGTAATAAAAATCATGGCGAAATTTATATTTTGAAAACAAGTTAAAAATATATTTATAACACTTGTCACAAAAATATTTCTAAGTGTTATATTTCTGGAAAAATTTCGCCAGAGTTTCCTCTGTAACTGGAGGTGGCCACGCTTACTAGCGTATCATTTTCTTTTCATATAACACGTTAGATCGTTCTCAATAACCAACCCGACATTTAGACATGCAAAATACTACTTATATCCTTTCAGTTTTAATATACGAAACTGGGCTGTTTTCGGTTATTTTATTAAAATAGTTATCTTATTCCAAAAATTCCCAAATTTTTACAGAATGTCTGCTATGACCCAAATATTATTGTGTAAAAATATCGTGGTCTAAATCATCACCAATATTTTGTAGAAATTCATTTTCCGGACTGCATTCAGATTTACCTTTTTCTGACTGCAATTCACGGAATATTTTATTTAAAATTCATCGAGAGTCCGATTTACGAAATTCTAGTTGGAGGATCACGGCGACAACAGTGACCATCTACAGTATAAATTTTATGATTTAACTCTACACAGAATTTAAGTTATGACTAAAAATATGACTCTCATTTACTGCTGTAAAAATGCAGATTTAGCTGCTGTTACAAATCGACGCTTTAAAAATAGTAAACGAAGTCCAAAAATTATGATTCCGTGGCAATGTCAGCATGTTTACTGGGTTATCCGCTCACTGTGCTAACTGTGCTTTGTGCATCAAGTTTGTCACTAAAGTTTGTATAAATGGAGTGACAGTATGAATGTGATGCATATGTAAGTATATAATACAGAAATCAGAAAGCAGTTAGCTCAGCAGGTTGTAATCAAGCACAGTCATTAAGCACAAATTAAATATCAATTAATTGTACGGATACCTGTAATTTTTAGGGTTGTCACAATAATTTATAAAAACTAACTTTTAAGTTGTCTTTGATCACAGGTAAATGTCAAGAATTCCCGGACGAAGATCAAGCGACATACAAGAACCGAAGACATGAAAATGAAGCTCCCGCACGTTGTTTCGTCGTTATTTTTAAACGATGAACTCAATCACATTATGTTGTATTATTTTAAATTGTAATAGTTTTGATAAACCCGTATTTTCGTAAGTATGTGTAGTCATAATTACACATTTAATTGTTGAAATTTGTATGGAAAATCGTTAAATTTTAGTTAGGGTCTTACAAAAACCCAAGTTCATTTGACGATACATTTGTAGGGATAAACCCTAATTTATTAAAAACAAAAACTCCTTTTTATTTAGGTAACTTTTATAGCCACCTTTCCAAGCCTTCAATGCTCTCCAGCTAGTTTCTATTGGCTTTCACATTTTGTTACCTGAAACGCATTTTAAAAAGATTTTATCAGCAAGAAATACTGGCGAGTGCATCCCAGTTTAATCAAAATAGTTTTATAATTTCACAGTATTGAGAGTGATTACAATGTTTATATCTACACAGTTACTCATTCAGAACTGTCAATCCTGACTGGTGGGTCATATTACTCATTGGCTACTCGTCGTCCAATGGTAACGTCTTTCACATTTTGTATACAAAACCCCAACATACCGGCAGTAATTGTAGAATACATAGACTCAATCACTGTTAATTATATTCTAATACATTTGAGGTTTTGTAAAAACATTTTGACTCACAAAAAGATTTACAAAAAGAGAATGTACTCACAAATAGTGAGAAAAAGCAAGATGTACTCACTTTGTAGATTTAGGTGATACTACTATAGCTTCCTGGTGATTAACCTGGTTATTATCTATTAAAATTAAACAATGCACACGTGTTAGTAAAATAACCCGAATCACATTAACCTTACAACTCAAGACAAAACTCCAACGAATGAGTCAGGCAGAGCCTTGACATGCATTACGGAGCCCTAAATCAATTGGGTGTAACACGAGACAGAACTCCAACGACTGAGTCAGGCAGAGCCTTGACATGCATTACGGAGCCCTAAATCGATCGTGTAGGGTAATAGCAGGGTTATAATACTTACAACGAGCCAGAGCTTCGCTTTATAGTGGGTATTATACCCGAGTATAATAATAGCCTACAGAAAGTTGAGAGAGATTTAGAATTTGAACGACTGATCAAATGAGCCGATCACCTCCATTTATAGGCATGATCTATGGTGGCCCGCGTAAACTTAAGCTAACTCTCTCGCGGCCCGCGAAAGAGTGCGTGTCGTTTATGGCTTTGGTTAGTCATTGGCCTAGCTATGCTGACTCATCGGACACGTGGCACTATGCAGTGTCGAGCAAGTAAAGTTGCTCGCGCCCCGCGAAAAACCAAGGGTGACTGGTTCGCGGCCCGCGACTACCCTACAGATTTTGTTTTTCTTAATTTTTCTAAGTATAAGGGTGTTCTAGGTCCGTTTCTCGCATATAGGGTATATTTAGGAACGTTTAGGGTTACGTTAAGGGTTCTAGGAGGGTTGTTATACTATTGGTCTGAGTCAGCAGGGACAGTCCCGCAAGGTCGGATTATTGAAAGACAATGAAGTAAGTTATTAATGCGAAAAGTGGTAGGCCCCCTTCCAGGCAGCGTTACCCTCAACCTATTGGTCTGAGTCAGTAAGGATATAGTCCCACAAGGTCGGTTTAATGTTTTAATAGTAGTTATAGATATGGGATTACAAGCGGTTCTTACTTACCCCGATTTGATGCTATCTACCTCAAGGGAAGTCCTACTAAGCTTGAATCAGGTCCTCGCAGGATCTATACACTGAACGAGTCAAGAATTTTATCCAAACACCCTTCTAACCCCCTTCCAGGCAGTTAACGCGCTTTATATAGACCGTAAAGACACGAATGAGTGAATCAACAAAACATGAAGAAATTATTAAGTAAAATTCACCTTCAGTATCGAAAACTAGTTATTAAAGTCATTAATACATACCCAAATAAAAAGTTTGCCAAAGGAAATAAAAAATAATACATAAAAGATTGATCTTCACCAAGTGATGTAAGAGATTAGCCAAGCATGGCCTTTGTTTGACAAGAACTCTTACGATCGATCTTGGATCCCAAAACTACTACACACTCTTAAATATGAAAGATGGATGATGGTGGTGGGTGTTGGTGTTGGTGTTGGTGTTGGTGTGTGTGATATGTTTTTATTGATATTTTAAGCCCTTTTTAACACATTAGTCAAGTTTTAAATTTATAAAACATGATATTCTACTAACACTAAACACACACATGGGCAAGCATCGTGAGCGTAGTATAGCAATGGTAAGATACCGAGGTCGTCCAAGGACACAAGATCTTTTAATACCGGTTTATCCTCAACGTCTAATCAAATCAAAATCTTTAGAAAAGGGTTTTAAACATGAAAATAAAAACTAAATTGCTTAAAAATAAAAATAAAAATAAAAATAAAAATAAAAAAGATAGACAAGATGAATCACTTGGATCCGACTCACCTTTAATGTAACCTTTGATGATTTCCGCATTGTTGCACTTTTTAAAGATTATCTTAGTTATAGTAGTAGGCCCCTCTTTTGAAGGTGACGTTACCCTCAACCCAGTGGTTTGAGTCAGCAAGGATACAATCCCAAAGGGTCAGAATATTGGAAGATATTTAATTAAGTTATTAATGCGTAAAGTGGTAGGCCCCTCTTTTGAAGGTGACGTTACCCTCAGCTAAGTGGTTTGAGTCAGTAGGGATACAATCCCAAGTAGCCGGGTTAATGTACTAATAGTAGTTTACATATGAGGGGATCAGGCCATTCCCACCCCTGCCATCCAATACCAGTGGGTATTGAAGGAGGTCCTAGTAAGCTTGACCCAGGTCCTTGCAGGATCTATACACTGAACAAGGCAAGAACCTTACTAAACCATTCCCTTAACCCCCGACCAGGTAGCCAACATATCTCTATATAGACCGTAGATATATGAATTGTGAAAATCTTTTACTTTATATAGACAGTGAAGTAATGCCAAGACACGACGGACAAATGATAAAGAAGTTTCACCTTCAACATAAGAAACTAGTTATTAAAGTCATTAATACAAAACCAAATAAAAAGTGCGAAAAGATTAAAAATCAAAAGTATTAAATTAAATGCTTGTCTTCACCAAGTGATGTAAGAGACTTAGGCAAACATGGCCTTTGATTGACAAGAACTCTTACGATCAATCTTGGATCCCGAGATTACTACACACACTCTAAGGTGGAAGATGGATGATGGTGGTGGATGTGGGTGTTGTAGTTGTGGTAGAGTGGTGGCAAAGTGGGAGAGAGGTGGTTTGCCAAGGGATGCCTTTGAAGTGAGCCAAGCACCCCTATTTATAGCTTGAACAGAAGCCCGGCCATGGCCCCGTGGCCATCCTCTTTCTCTTCCTTCATTAATTGCTCTTGTCTGTATTAGGCTCCACACGGCCCCGTGTTCGCTGAGCACGGCCCTGTGTGCAGAAGCGTATCTGTACTATCAAGATTTACAAGAATATGCAAATCTTAGCGTTGACCACGCCGCGTGCTTAGCTGGGCACGCCCCCGTGTCGGGAATAGAAGCTTCCACAACTTTGTCCACTTCAGCAGCACCTGACCACGCTGATGGAGGCTGTGAAATCTGAGTGTTAACGTGCATATTTTGTGTGATTTATTGTCGTTTACGTGATTATACGTTTGGAATGTGTGGACTACGAAAGTTTGTGGTTTTGCAGGTAAAACGCGTAATTCGGTAGAGTTGAAGAGTTTAATAATGAAGTGGAACGACCGTGGGTGATAACCAAGATATATTGTATTAATCGGGACTTGATTCGGGCCAAGGAATAAAGAAGAAACAGAAAGTAGGAACCGTAACCTACGGTTAAAACCGTAGGCTACGGTTGAATATGTATGGCAGCAGCAGGTACACACGCACACGAAGAGAACACGTGGACTAGAGGCAGATTTTGGGAATTATTATTAATCTCATAATCACAATTGGAATCTCATGGTCACGTGAGGCTTTTGGTTTTGAGTAAAAAGGAATATTGATATTAAATCACATGACATCCATCAATTAACATCATGTGACTTTGGGGGTTGTTGAGAAATAAAAAGGCAGCCGACATCTTTGATTGGAGGGAATTATCATCGTCATCACGGCGTACGTGGGCTGGAGGCTTATTGGGCCGCCAACATGAAGCAGACATCATGTAGTGGATTTTTGGCACAATTGGTTTTATTAAATCAAGACGGATAATTCTTTTGGGGGCGGTTGTTGACTTCTTGGGCCGATAATTACAATATCATCATCAAGAACAAATATTAAAAAGATCATCACCATCTCACGCATAGGGGGGACAGCCGTCATACAAGGTTTAACTCAAGATCACATCATCAGCATCATCACGTGGCATTGGGAAGGAGGAGTCTCACCATTTTTTATTATTATTTTCATTATATTAATTAGAATGGTGATGATTTATTCAACCGGGTGTCAAGCCTTTGAAGATCAACCAACCATCATGAACGGCTAAATCTCTCGTGGACACTTCGGGTGAATGATTCTTGTGAGACACTTTTAATTCTAGTTCCTGTTTTGTATTGAGATTTGGATTTGTAGTCGGGTGACAGCCGACTATTTACATGATTATATTATTTGTGTGACAGACAAATCCTGAGTGACAGTCAGAGTTATAATTATGTTTTGAATCCAATTATGCTTTTGTTGATTGAATGATTCCTATGAATGTTTGTTTTAATATTTCTCTGATCAATTTATATTAAGATTTTGAACTGCATAGGTAATTGGTAGATGTGACAGATTTACTATTCAATCAATAGCATCCAATAAAATCAGAACTAGGTTATTAGTAATTACAGAATCTGAATCCCGGAGTGATCACCTTTTCTATCATTGTTTTTACAATCTCAAAGTTATTGTTTATAGTTTTCTAGCAAGTTCTCAAAGTAATTCAAATATTTACAAACAAATAATAATTAGCATTAACCACAGACTCCTCTGGATTCGATACCCTGCTTACCCTAGCTATCTAGGTTAATTAGGTTTTTGCATGTCACTAACGACAGACATCAAAATGGCGCCATTGCCGGGGAGTCGTGCGCTTAGTGCTAGTTTAGTTTAGTTTGTTTGCTTTCGTTTTACATAAAAACTCCAAAATCCAAAAAGTATTTGCTTTTTCTAGTTAGTTAGTTTTTTTTTTTCTTTCACTTTTGTCTTTGTTTTCTTTTTGTTCGGTACTGCTTTTCGTTTGCTACTTGTGCATGAAATATGAGCTCGCAATATAAAGAATATATTACATGCACAAGGTGTGGGTACCAAGGACATCGGGCACTCATATGCCCAATGTTTGAGAGTAAGGCTGAATTAGATGAGTGGGTATGGTCCCAACGCATGCAAAGACAAGAAGATGCGGGTTACAAAGGTTATTCTTATCAAGATAGATATCAAGAAGAGATCGGTGAAATGGATTACCATCATGATCCAAATTGGGAGTACAGTGGTTATGAGATGGATGGTGGTCACCGGTACAAGCCAGATTGGGGTTGTAATGGAAAATCAGAATATTTTGAGGACTCTGGTTATGGAGGCAATGGTCATTTTAATGAATATGACTCATCAAGTTATGCCCAAGACATCCCTGATATATATCAGATTTATGAAGATGTACTCAAGCTAGGTGAATTCATAAATGCACTATGCAATGAGCAGGTTGAAAGAGAGTCCGAGAGGTTAGGAAGCAACAATCAAGTAAACTCACAATCTCAAATATCCGAGTCAATCGCGGATTCCCAAGATGAGGCTTGCATTGAAGAATCAGATGTAGAGGCAGTAACTCCTGCACGGGTAATAGTTGATGATAATGATTCACCCGTCCGTTTAAATATGACCATTGGTGCAATCCGTTTGGTTGCAAGTGTTGAAGATGAAGAGGAGAATGTGCCTATGATCCCAGTCCAGTTGGGTGAGTTCAAGACTGAGAGGGCATTGGTGGATCATGGGGCAAGCATAAGCATATTGGCAGGTCGAGTGTTTGATGAATATGATTTTGGTGAGCTTGAAAAGGTGGACACCACGGTTGTGCTTGCAGACGGGTCAAGGAAACCATCTAGGGGGATGTTGAGAGGAATTGTTGTAAGAGTAGGGGATTGTTATTACCCCGAAGATTTCCTAGTTGTGGACCACACGCCGTCTAATGTTGAAGGACAACCGCCGGTTATCTTAGGCCGACCATTCTTGAAAACCGCGAAGGCTACCATTGATTGCAATGCTAATACTGTGAGTATGGTCTTCGGGTCACGTAAGTTTTCCTTAAACTTTATGTCTCACAATTATGCTTATTCTAATATTGCTAATAAGTGTCATCCTCCAATTGATGAGGACGTCTCGAAAGAGAGTGTTGCTATGATTGACAGATTGAAGGATGAAAAGGTTGTGAAGGATAAAGTGGTCAAATCACCGTGGTGGCTCAAGATGAGAAACAAAAAGAGATCAGTCAAGTTAGAAAAGGAGTCACCAAAGGATGCAACCAAATCCAAGAAGAGACCACTTGAGATGAATATGGGTGAGGTCTCACAGTTGAAGGAAAAGAAGAAGCCCGCGAGGAAAATTAAGGGTGAATTCTCACAGTCGATAGATTTCGATAACCCGGATCATTTGGATGCCATATGGAGTGATGGATGGTCGTGGGATACTAACCATTCACCAGCACAAGTGTTCTTTGCACGAGATATGCCATTTGAACCACCATGAGCTTAATCAGGTACGGTCTGGCTGAAGACCTTTAAACTTAGCGCTCTCGGGAGGCAGCCCGAGGATGTAGAGTTTGTACTTTGTTTTGGTTTCGTTTGGTGTGTTTGTGTTTTGACAGGTGCCTACATTCCATCTTCACGGATGCAAGGAATCAAGTGTGGGGATGTTTGACAACATCCCCGATGAGATCTCAAAGAATCTATGAGGGGCGTATGTTCCGGTTAGATCACAACAGCTACACCAACACAGACACTCACTTGTTTTCTGATCAGGTGCATGTGTTTATCTATCTTGTGTTTTATTTATTTTCGTGTATTTGGTGGTGTGAAATTTTTGTGTTGGGAATGGTTTCTTTGTGTTGAGTCGTCTAGTTGTTAGCCGTTCATGGGTTGCGGGTGGTATCTCTCGAGTTTAGATTATAAATTGCACCATACATTGGGGACAATGTATCCCAAGTGTGGGGATGTGGTAACTCGAGAGAGGGTTGGTAAGATTGTTGATCTTGAAATGCTTGAATTGGTTGAAATTGGAAAAAATTGAAATTTTTTGTCTCAAGTATGCTTGAACTACATGAAAACCAACATTTTCAATAGCTAAGGGGTTTCTTGCTGATATTAAACTAACTTAGATCCCTAGTCATGGTTGTCCCTTTAAGTTTCATGAGAGTATTTCTGACAAGTTTTAGAAGATAGTTGAGAAGAGATGCCTAACTAGGGGTAACATGCTTTAGGAATTACACATGCTACGTGTCGGTAACCCTTATCCCTTTTATTCGGTGAGATATTTGAGCCTACTAGTTGTTAGTTGAATTTGCAATAAATGTTCATTTGCTGAGAGTAGGCCATATGTTTCTTTGTGTTAGAACTTATGTGGTTTGATACGTGCCGAGGCTGTGCTTTAGCGTTTACACATAGATGATAAAGGCATTAGGATCCCCTCATTGTTTCATATGTTGATTGTTATCTATCTTATCATAGTAAACCATCTTGAGCCTTTTACCCTTCGTTTGTTGCACCTTGTTTGATCCGTTTGATTACCAACCATGAATGACAATTGTGTATTTGTTATGAAAAAAAAAAGAGAAAAGAAAGCAAAAAGAAAAAAAAAATCATTGTTATGTTCGTGTTAAATAAATGGGTGAAAATAACCCAACGTGTTAGAAGTTATTGTGAATAAGTTGTCATGGTTTGGTATATTCAGTTGTATTCGCCATATAAAAAAAAATCCAAAAATATTTCCCTACCTTTACCCATAACCCAAAACCCGAAAGTCCTTTTGATAAGTGTTACATTACTTGATACAGTGGAGGTATGATTGCTATACAAGCTTATGATTACAAAGTTGCATATTTGGTTTTGAGTGAAATATATACACATTACACGCTAGTCTTGATTAAGCCGAGAGGAGTGATCATTGTGAGGGGCGTGTGGCATGTGTGTAGTATCATAAGCATGTTAGTTTTAGTTAGGCAAGTCTTAAGTTGTTTTAAATGCGTATCATATACTTGTCAGATTGTCAACCTTGATTGTGTCAGTCTATGGGACGGGTATGACTTGGGACCTTAAATTGTTAATTCGGTAAGGGATTCAATGGTGACTTGTTAATAAGGTGAGTAATGTTTGTGATGGTTGCTTGAGGACAATCAATGTTAAGTGTGGGGATGTGATGGAGGCTGTGAAATCTGAGTGTTAACGTGCATATTTTGTGTGATTTATTGTCGTTTACGTGATTATACGTTTGGAATGTGTGCACTACGAAAGTTTGTGGTTTTGCAGGTAAAACGCGTAATTCGGTAGAGTTGAAGAGTTTAATAATGAAGTGGAACGACCGTGGGTGATAACCAAGATATATTGTATTAATCGGGACTTGATTCGGGCCAAGGAATAAAGAAGAAACAGAAAGTAGGAACCGTAACCTACGGTTAAAACCGTAGGCTACGGTTGAATATGTATGGCAGCAGCAGGTACACACGCACACGAAGAGAACACGTGGACTAGAGGCAGATTTTGGGAATTATTATTAATCTCATAATCACAATTGGAATCTCATGGTCACGTGAGGCTTTTGGTTTTGAGTAAAAAGGAATATTGATATTAAATCACATGACATCCATCAATTAACATCATGTGACTTTGGGGGTTGTTGAGAAATAAAAAGGCAGCCGACATCTTTGATTGGAGGGAATTATCATCGTCATCACGGCGTACGTGGGCTGGAGGCTTATTGGGCCGCCAACATGAAGCAGACATCATGTAGTGGATTTTTGGCACAATTGGTTTTATTAAATCAAGACGGATAATTCTTTTGGGGGCGGTTGTTGACTTCTTGGGCCGATAATTACAATATCATCATCAAGAACAAATATTAAAAAGATCATCACCATCTCACGCATAGGGGGGACAGCCGTCATACAAGGTTTAACTCAAGATCACATCATCAGCATCATCACGTGGCATTGGGAAGGAGGAGTCTCACCATTTTTTATTATTATTTTCATTATATTAATTAGAATGGTGATGATTTATTCAACCGGGTGTCAAGCCTTTGAAGATCAACCAACCATCATGAACGGCTAAATCTCTCGTGGACACTTCGGGTGAATGATTCTTGTGAGACACTTTTAATTCTAGTTCCTGTTTTGTATTGAGATTTGGATTTGTAGTCGGGTGACAGCCGACTATTTACATGATTATATTATTTGTGTGACAGACAAATCCTGAGTGACAGTCAGAGTTATAATTATGTTTTGAATCCAATTATGCTTTTGTTGATTGAATGATTCCTATGAATGTTTGTTTTAATATTTCTCTGATCAATTTATATTAAGATTTTGAACTGCATAGGTAATTGGTAGATGTGACAGATTTACTATTCAATCAATAGCATCCAATAAAATCAGAACTAGGTTATTAGTAATTACAGAATCTGAATCCCGGAGTGATCACCTTTTCTATCATTGTTTTTACAATCTCAAAGTTATTGTTTATAGTTTTCTAGCAAGTTCTCAAAGTAATTCAAATATTTACAAACAAATAATAATTAGCATTAACCACAGACTCCTCTGGATTCGATACCCTGCTTACCCTAGCTATCTAGGTTAATTAGGTTTATGCATGTCACTAACGACAGACATCACACGCCCCTGTGTCCGCTGGGCACGGGCAGTGGTCAGCCTCCTGTTTCTTGTTTTTGCTTGGGCAGATGCTGTCGAGGGGTCGAGCATGCCACGTTTATTCCTTTTCTTTGTATTTATGTTATTTTTTGCTATATATTTGTTCCTTTTGTTCATATAAGCTCGTTTGGTCCTGAAAATACAAAAGGAAGACAAAAACACACTTTGTCCAACATTAGTACTGAAAATGGGTTAGTTTTATGCCTCATTTGATGTAATTTATATTTTGCATTTTACACACATCAAATACCCCCACACTTGAATCTTTGCTTGTCCTCAAGCAAAACTCTTTATTTTGTGGCTTACATACCCAAATGGATTGGGTAGAAGAAAAGTTTTAGGCTTGTTTTGAGTGTCGAGAATCAAAGATATTTATTGGGTTTTATTTTTATGCTATTTACAATCAAATTCGTTATGATTTATTTAGAACGTTTTGATGCGTGTGTAGCATGATATATTTTTATTGATATTTTAAGCCCTTTTTAACACTTTAGTCAAGTTTTAAATTTATAAAACACGATATTCTACTAACACTAAACACACATATGGGCAAGTGCACCCATCGTGAGCGTAGTATAACGTTGGTAAGATACCGAGGTTGTAAGGACTCTTAAAATTATCCTAAAAATATCCATAAGTATAAACCCGGACCCCTGAAACCCTAAACCATATTAAAAATCAAGAAAAACAAATTTCAGGGTCTCAGGCGGGCCGCGTAAAAGACAAGCTATGTCTTACGCGGGCCGCGTCAACACCTGTTTGACCGGATAAGTATTCCAGATCCACGTAGTGACCAGCTGGCTAACCTACCGATGACCAATCAAGGCTAGTCGTAGACTAGGCAGCCACGCGGGCCGCGTAAAGGCAAGACAAAGGCTTACGCGGGCCGCGTGAGGCCTTAATTTTACCTATAAATAGCTTGTTGCATGCACAGTCTGATGGTGTCAAAACAAACTTTCAAAAACGAAGTTTTAGTACTCTGAAGTCGAAAATATCAATTATATTAGCGAGGTGCTGCTCCGATACCGGGTATTAACTCGATCGCTGCTACGATTCAATGTCCGATCGATTAAATTATCCAATGGATGTTTATGTGCTGCTCACATTAGGGTTTATGCTTTGTCATTCGTCATTAATATGATGGATGTTTAAGTATCGCACTTTGTCATTCGCTGTGAAGGTTTAATCTCGTGAGTTATCGTAAATGCTGTATTAGTTACTAACCGAGTTCGTGTGCATGTTATTAAATTTAGGTTAAAAGGCTAATCAGTAGGCTAAGCTCTGCTCATATAAATCTGCAATTTGAGTCATTCTCTTTTTATCAAATTTGATTTCAAAATCATGTTTACTTTCAAAGTTATAATTACGGGGATTAAGTCTTTGTAGTCACCAAATTACAGTCGGTATGTGGGGTTTTGTATACATTACTTGATAAACTTCACCATTGGACAACGGGGTATCCAAGGGGTGATATGACCATAGTCACAGACACCATTGGACTCAGAGGTTACCGATGGATGTTCGAGTGACAAATACTGTGGGTAGTTGGTTGATATCAGGAAACATTGTAATCGCTCTTAATACTGTAAATTATAACAAACGAGTCGTTTTCATAAAAAGAATGATTCACCAGTATTTCCCGCTGACAAAACCTTTTTCAAACATGTTTCAGGAGATCTGTTGTGATTCAGGAAAAGTGTCGCGAAGCACTACAAGCTTAAGGAAGTGGCTCATTATAAAATAAAGAAACATGTTTTGTAAAATAAAGATTTCTCCGTGAAATCATATGATTGTAAATTACCGGGTTTTATCCCGGATTGTGAAACAAAATAAATCGGGAAATTTCCAGTTTTAAAAGATCCTGAAGAAAACTTCCGCTGTTAAATAAATACCACGGGATTTTCTGTCCCGCAGCTCCTGAAACGGGTCAAACCGGGTCGGGGGCCGTGACAGAAAAATGTGGTATCAGAGCCACTGATTTAAGCCAATTAAGTATTTAGAAAATACTTAATTTTTATTAATTGCTATTCTGTGATTATATGTGTTATTATTTGAAAATTTGTGTACAGTATGGGTAAGCAAAAGCTTTCAAACATCTATCTTAAATTAGATATGTCATCAAACGAGAAGGGAAGTTCATCCCAAACAAATTCCTCAAAACACTATGCAAATCCTGAAGAAGGAATATTTGTTCGAAAGGCACAATATGAGGAACCACTTTCTCCTAATAAAAGAAGTTTAATTATTAGGAAAAGTCGGGAGAAATTAAGGAAATCACAACCAAAAGAAAAGAGAGTTAATCAGAAAACTCAAGAACTAGGCAATAACCCACCATGGGAAGACAAGTTAGATGAAAAATGGGCAGATCTCTATATGCTAGCTACTGTAGCAGTAAATGCAAATCTTTAAATACTTTGACTCAAGTTTTATCACTCTTATCACCTATAAGCCAGGAACCTTATCCAGTAAAATAAATAAGTTTACAGTAAAACCTGGTGTGTTCTAATTATCAATTGTCCTTTGTATTAAATTAGTCAAACGGTATGCAATAATATTTAAAAGTTATTTATGAAAATTTATATAAAATTTTAACTTAGCAATTTTTGTGTATTTTGCATATGTGCTAAACAGCATGAATGACTTATCTGAAGCCCTTCAGAATTTAAATCTCTATCCGGTAAAAATAGAGGTTTCGAGAGATTTTAATAGGTACATACCCGATATAGAAGAACCTATGGAATTCAATGCTCCACCTCCAGAGAAACCCAAACCTAAGAAAAGGAGAAGATTTGTGGGATGGAGGCGTGTGCGCAGGAGGAAACCCGCGACTAGGAAGATTCCTAAAATAGAAAATCCCTTAGACAAGGGAAAGGGGATTGAAGTCGAGGAAGATTCTAGGCAGATGGAAATGCAGTTTGAGGAATATTCTAGACAAATGGAAATGGAGTTTGGGGAAGGTTCTAGGCAAACCAAGATAGAAATTGGAGAAAGCTCTCGACAAATCGAGGAGTTACCATTTCAGGAGGAATTAGATCGTGCATTGGTGAGCTGTGATGTCGTCGGGCCCATTAATAATAATCTTTACCCTTATCCTGCTGAAAATCAACTTCCAATGAACTTGGAACCAGCAATTCCAGAACCTATAATCCACACCCAACCTCTAGGAATGGATGAGTGGTGGACCAATGATTGGCAGTTCTAAAACCTTCTCAACAGTCCTTATTCCTTTCTTCCTCAGTTCGACCCGGAACCTATACCAAACCCGCCAATGAGCAATGAAAATTTAGCTGAACTTCGCCACTTTGGCGAGGAGTTGGTGGATGCAGGAAATAGGATCAGGGAAGTAGGAGAACAGATCTCCTGGAAATACGACGAGAGGGAACGTCGTTACTGAAATACCAACTGACGAAGGATAGTGGGTTTGTGAAAATATGGTTGTATAATAAATAGTAAAATATAATCTTGTGAAATAACTTAAAATAAAACTTTGTAAGATAAATAATGGTATGTATTGACGCATATTATAATATAAAAATGGGAATCGAGAAATCTATAGTTTTGGCTATATATGTGTTGTGAAATTTGTATGATTGTTTTGTGTACAATTGTTATTTATTTGATACTAATAAAATATATATATATTAATTATCAGATAGAAAACGCTAATAATGAACCAGTTAATGAAGTAAACCAATCTGAGCAACATCAGGAGAATCAATTTATGACTAGACAAGATATAGAAAATATCATTGCTCAAGGAATAGCCAATGCTATTCCAGCAATACTTGCTGCTGCCCAGAAACCTGTTGAACCTCAACAAATCGTTCCTAGCAGACGTATTTCTGAAGATAACTTCAGTAATAGCATAAACGGAGGCGGTAATCATACCAATCACGATAATGATTCACGATAGGCTCCAATCCCTAAGAAAATGAAAGCTGCAACACCTGGTTACACTTACAAAGAATTTCTTGCTTGTAAACCCGCTGAATTTGCAGGCAATGAAGGAGCTACTGCGGCATTACGTTGGTTAGAGAAAACCGAGGTAGTGATTACAATAAGTAAATGTGACAATGACGACAAGGTCATGTATGCGTCAAATTTGTTCAAAGAACGGGCGCTAGAATTGTCACACCCCGACCACGTATAACATACAAAACGTGGCGGAAACGTCGGGGAGTGTTATAACAGAATTAATTGTTTCATAACCATGGCATACAAAGTTGTATTTTATTTATCAACATAAGAGTTACATTGTTTTAAACAGGAATCAAAGAGTTTATAACATAATTAAACAAAGTCTATCTCCATTTTAAGTCTCTAAGTCACAGGTCCGCCCTAGTGTCACGATCATCATCCTACGCAAAAGCTCCTGAAAACACATGTGAAAATAGGTACGTCAGCATAAAAATGCCTGTGAGATACATAGTTTTTGTGAAAATAGGATTCATGACTTAAGTTTAAGAAAAAGTTGTTTAGTAAAAGTCAGTCACTAACCTTGTAAATTGTTTTGTTTTGTAAGTCATTTAAAAGCGATAAGATCAAATGATAGGTATAAATAAAAGAATAGCGTATGGTTAAATGAATAACCAAGTAAAATGAGTTGTATAAAATAAACTGTATTGTAAACCAAAGTCTTGTGAAAATCGTGTTACTTGTGTAAAATGTATAAGTCCAATATGAATGATTTAAATAACGCTATGATATGTAATATAATACAAACACTTATATATAGGAAGTACCAGCGACGTATCCACCATGCTTGTATCATATTACTCACATCTCGTTACTTAAGTCACTTTAACAAACCACCATTGTATAAAGTCTATGTTTAAACCAATAGTCAAAAGTCCTTGTATAAGCCATGTCAAATGTTTATAAGTCCAAAAGTAGTCAAGTAATGTGTATCAAATGTTATGTATTGTAAGTAAAGTATTGTCCCATAATCCAAATGTAGAAATGTACAAAACAAAGTATTTTGAATCTATCAAAAAGTTATGTTTTGCAAAGTAATGCATGTTACATTGATACAAACATTTATGTGGTAAGTTAACGCATACATTCAAGCCTTGAGACAGTCGGATAACCCTTTCAGTCAAGGTTATCAAAAGAAATGTTTTCGGATTCAGTCATTCCTTACATCCAAACAAACCCGAGATGTTAGGAATGGGATTTGTCAAGTCCTATGGTACCACTACTTACTACCGAGCGGCGTAGCAAATGTTAATGAATGTAATAAAGACCCGTTTGTGCAAACCAAATGTCATAGCAGTTGTATACATGTCATATGAAAACAATGTACTAAGTATGCTAAGTTAACATACAAAGCAGAAAAGTCTTGTAAATCAATGTGCTAGCATGCTATCAGTCAACATACATAGCAGAAATGTAATGTAAAACAATGTACTAAGTATGCACACAATGGACATACATAGCATGAAATGTAATGAAATCATGTACTATAATGTACTAACAAACATAGCCGGTATATGATGTGTAAACAAGAAAGCATGAAAGTAACAAGTAGGCACATGTGTTTCACCCCAAAACAGTTTGGAAAACAGTAAAAGAGGGGTCTATGTACTCACTTGAGATTGCTCAGAAGTCCTAAGATAACCACCAAACAATTCTAGAGATCTCGGAATCAAACGGCACCTAATATAGGTAACTATGTTAATAAACCGGACCTATATCGGAAGATCGGATAGAATGAGGGCTCGTAAACCGAATGAGTATTAGAACTCATGTAGTATGGTTTAACAAGGCCTACATACTAAATGAAACCTAACCTAAGTGTTTACGACCCATTACGACCCGTTTAGGAAGCTTATGCTACTTTAACGCGTCGTTCGCGTAAAACGCGTTCGGACCGCCTAACTAGTCCTATAACAAGTAACATATGCCTTAACATGTCTAATATTGTTGTCAAATCAGTTTAGATGTCAAAAGTTATGTTACATATGTTTAAAATGAATTTTGGCATCAAATGGGTATTTTGGTAATTTACCTAAGGCATATAAACTACCTATCATACAACTACTTAAACGTCATGACCATAAGGTATAACCTCTGAAGGTTATTCCCTATATACTATGGTCACCTAATGTGTTTGGTCGGATCCTAATGATCGACCAAATGGGTCGGGTTCGAAGGTATAAGCGATTTATTAGATCGCTTACTCTTACGACCCTAGACAACGTGGTAATCAGTAGGCATAGTCACAAGGGATTATAACCATCGTGATTACAATCACGTTGCGAAGTTCAAACGAACTTCGCATTGACCATAAAATGGTCAACGCAGAAAGTCAAACAAAGTTTGACTTTCGGACTCGAAAAACAATAAAAGAACGAAGGAATACTTACGAAGGGTCCCCGAATGCTAATCTAGATCAAAATAGCTCAGGTATGAAACAAAGGTTTCAACTTAGAGCACATTAGATCAGATTCTTGTGAGAAATGAGTGAGAATGTGGTGGGTATTTATAGTTTTCGGTTCACCATTAGGATCGTTCCTTGGAAAAGGGGGAATGATCTAGCCCGTACACTTGTCGTAATGTTGTGGTAACTGATTTTGGCCACCATAAGAGATTAACATGTGGCACTTGACCTTTGGGAAGTGTTTAGGGGCTGTTAACAGCTGGTAACTTGACCTTTTATGATCTGAAAGGCTGACGCGGGCCGCGTCAAGGATGGCCTTGGGTTTACGCGGGCCGCCTGGGGTCTGCAGATCAACAACAAGTTTCAACAGTTGCAGTTTCAGTCCCTGTTACGTATTTAAGCCATTTCCGACATGTTTAAGGCCCTTTAAGCCATCTTTAAGGCCCTAAAATTATGCCTAAACATTGTGGACATGAAACATGCTCAAAAATATGTCGGATGTTGGCTCGTTTGGTCGTACGATCGCGATGATCGCTTAATTACGACGAAATGCGCATAAGCGCGAAAAACGATCCAAATTGCATGACGAATGGATTTTTCTTATGCCAAACACTAAAATAAAATATTTTAGTGCTTACATAAATTTTTGGATGTCCGGATGTATTCGGAACGTAAGTTATGCGCGAAAGTGCCACTTGTGCACTTTTTGGCACTTTTTGGCACTGAATATACCAAAAGTTTATTTTAGCACACCGAACCCCTCAAAGCCTATTTCTAAGCTATATAAAGGATATTTAAGGTGTGTTTAACTTATGGTCATGTTCTAGAATGTTCGTTACAGTTCAAATTGGCATACTTTCACAGTTTGTCAAGTTTAGTCCCTGTAAGCGAATTAACTTGTTTTTGCCATACCAAAGCCTTTAAAACTTATTTCTAAGTTATGTAAAGGTTATTTAAGGTATGTTAAGTATATGTTGATGTTCCAGAGTATTTGTCGCATTAAACTGGTTACGTTTATGCATCAGTTTGCGTATAACTCTCCAGAAAGCGATGTAGAGTTTGAAATTGAATAAAAGTCAAAACACGAAAAATGTAAAACACATCAAAACAAACATTGGGATCAAATAACATTGTTTTATTTATAATTGAACTGTTCACAATGATAAGAAGCACAGTTGTTACAGTCTCCCCTACTTGTGGAAATTTCGTCCTGAAATTTATTTAGAGGAAACTCGTGGGAAAAGATGCGGATACTTCGCCTTCATTTGATCTTCGCGTTCCCAAGTAAACTCAGGTCCACGTTTAGCTTCCCAGCGAACTTTGACCAAAGGAATGCGCTTGCGTTTGAGCCACTTGACTTCACGTTCCAAGATTTCCACTGGCTTCTCAACAAATTTCAGTGTTTTGTCAACACGAATTTCGTCAAGCGGTATGTGGAGGTTCTCATCAGCTAAACACCTTCTGAGATTGGACACGTGAAAAGTTGGATGAAAATTTCCAAGTTCAGGAGGTAACTCAAGTCTGTAGGCTACCTTTCCGATTCTTTCGACGATCTTGAATGGTCCAACGTATCTAGGTGCAAGTTTTCCTTTCTTTCCAAATCTGATCACACCTTTCCAAGGTGAGACCTTAAGTAATACTCGATCACCGACTTGAAATTCCAAGGGCTTGCGTTTTGGGTCCGCGTAACTCTTTTGACGGCTTCTAGCTGTCTGAAGGTTATCACGAACTTTCTTTATCTTGTCAGTTGTCTCTAAAATGAGGGCAGGTCCAGTAAGTTGAGCCTCGCCGATCTCATTCCAGCAGACTGGTGAACGACATTTTCGACCATAGAGAGCCTCGAAAGGAGCCATTTTGATGCTGGTGTGATAACTGTTGTTGTAGGAGAATTCAATTAACGGAAGATGTGAATCCCAACTACCACCAAAGTCGATCACACAAGCTCTAAGCATATCCTCCAGAGTCTGGATTGTTCTTTCAGATTGACCATCCGTTTGCGGATGATAAGCCGTGCTCAGGTTAAGTTGGGTCCCCATAGCAGATTGCATGGTTCTCCAAAAATGAGAAGTGAAACGAGCATCTCTGTCAGAAATGATGTTCAAAGGAACACCATGTCGAGCTACAATTTCATCCACATAGATTTTAGCAAGTTTGTCAGCAGGAAAATCCTCACGGATTGGCAAGAAATGTGCTGACTTAGTAAGACGATCAACAACTACCCAGATGGCATCATGACCTTTCTTTGTGCGTGGAAGTTTGGTAACAAGATCCATAGTAATGTTTTCCCATTTCCAAACTGGGATCTCTGGTTGCACCAATAAACCAGAAGGACGCTGATGTTCAGCCTTAACCTTAAGACAAGTATGGCATTTTGATACATATAAGGCAATGTCTTTCTTCATACCAGGCCACCAATAGTGAATACGAAGATCCTTATACATTTTATCCGAGCCAGGATGAACAGAATAACGCGACTTATGGGCTTCATCCATAAGCAAGGTGCGAAGGTTATCTTGGCTTGGGACCCACAAATGGTCCATGAAGTAATACGATCCATTGTCCTTCAATTCCAGATCAGGAGTTATGTGATAGGGAAATTCCTTATCCATCAAACCTTGTGAAACACAAGATTGTTGAGCCTGAGAAATGCGTGCTTGGATATCGGATCGAGCTTGAATAACAGATTGAACACGTACACAATGAAGCTTAGTACGTTCCTTACGACTCAATGCATCAGCTACGACATTCGCCTTACTAGGATGGTAGCGAATTTCGCAGTCATAGTCGTTTAGTAGCTCAACCCAACGTCGTTGCCTCATGTTGAGTTCTTTCTGGTTGAAGATATGCTGAAGACTTTTGTGGTCCGTGAAAACCACACATTTTGTACCGTACAAATAGTGTCTCCAGATCTTAAGAGCGAAGACAACTGCACCCAACTCAAGATCATGAGTGGTGTAGTTCTTCTCATGTATCTTTAACTGCCTCGATGCATATGCTATGACTTTGTTCCTTTGCATCAGAACACAGCCAAGACCCAGTTTAGATGCATCGCAATAAACGACGAAATCATCATTGCCCTCAGGCAAAGTCAGAACAGGCGCGTCGCAAAGCTTCTGCTTCAAGTTTTGAAAAGCTTCCTCTTGTTTGAATCCCCAGTCAAAGGGTTTGTTCTTCTGAGTTATAGCAGTTAGAGGAACTGCAATCTTCGAGAAGTTTTCTATGAAGCGGCGATAATAACCCGCTAGACCAAGAAAAGAACGAACCTCAGTAGGGGTAGTAGGCGTATCCCAATCCTTAATCGCACTGATCTTGGAGGGATCTACATGAATACCTTGTTCGTTGATGATATGTCCTAAGAATTGTACTTCTTTAAGCTAAAATTCGCACTTGGAGAATTTGGCGAAAAGTTGCTCCTTCTTTAGGAGTTCCAAAGTAAGACGAAGATGTTGCTCGTGATCAGCTTGCGTCTAAGAATAAATCAAGATGTCGTCAATAAAAACAATGACGAACTGATCCAAATAAGGCTTGCAGACCCTATTCATTAAGTCCATGAAAACAGCAGGAGCATTAGTCAAACCGAATGGCATGACTGTGAACTCATAATGCCCATAACGAGTGCGGAACGCTGTCTTGGGAATATCTTCTTCATGCACCCGAAGTTGATGATATCCGAAACATAGATCAATCTTCGAAAAATAAGAAGCGCCCTGTAACTGATCAAAGAGATCGTCTATGCGCGGTAGGGGATATCGATTCTTGATGGTAAGCTTGTTAAGCTCCCCGATAATCGATACACATCCTAAAAGATCCATCCTTCTTCTTAACAAAAAGAACGGGAGCACCCCAAGGTGAAAAGCTAGGACGTATAAAACCTTTGTCAGAGAGCTCCTGAAGCTGCTTAGACAACTCTTGCATCTCAGATGGTGCAAGACGATATGGAGCTCTTGCAATGGGATTTGCACCAGGTACGAGATCAATACGGAACTCGACTTGGCGTGCTGGGGGGGGGGGGGTAGACCAGGTAACTCTTCAGGGAAAACTTCAGAATAATCCCGAACGATAGGAATATCTGAAATAGACTTACCCTTGCCTTTATCTGCTGTAACATGTGCTAAGAAGGCCACATAATTCTTTCGCAGATACTTCCGAATCTGCGACTCAGTCAATGTCACTGATAACTCGATCGCCTGACGGAGTGTGGCAGGGTTACTACCAGTAATGATGTCTTGCACTGAGTCAGGTAGGCCGTCGATGTACCTTTCGATAGCCTTGTCGAGTGGGGTAACCATAGTCGGGCAAAGTAGACTCAACTCCTCAAACCTATCAGTATATGCCCTGTGCTCGCCACTATCTTGTTTCAAGTCATCAAACTCCTTCTCCAACGCTCGTTGTTCATGCCGAGGACAAAACTCCCTCATCATAAGAGCTCTAAGTTCAGCCCATGTCTGTGCTAGAGCAACTTCTGCACCACGGTCTCTCATTACCCCATTCCACCATGTAAGAGCCCTCTTCTGAAACACACTCGAAGAAAACTCGACCTTGCGATTATCCGGACACTGAACATAACGGAAAGTATTCTCAATGCTCTGATACCAACTCTTCTGTCACACCCCGACCACGTATAACATACAAAACGTGGCAGAAACGTCGGGGAGTGTTGTAACAGAATTAATTGTTTCATAACCATGGCATACAAAGTTGTATTTTATTTATCAACATAAGAGTTACATTGTTTTAAACAGGAATCAAAGAGTTTATAACATAATTAAACAAAGTCTATCTCCATTTTAAGTCTCTAAGGCACAGGTCCGCCCTAGTGTCACGATCATCATCCTACGCAAAAGCTCCTGAAAACACATGTGAAAATAGGTACGTCAGCATAAAAATGCCTGTGAGATACATAGTTTTTTGTGAAAATAGGATTCATGACTTAAGTTTAAGAAAAAGTTGTTTAGTAAAAGTCAGTCACGAACCTTGTAAATTGTTTTGTTTTGTACGTCATTTAAAAGCGATAAGATCAAATGATAGGTATAAATAAAAGAATAACGTATGGTTAAATGAATAACCAAGTAAAATGAGTTGTATAAAATAAACTGTATTGTAAACCAAAGTCTTGTGAAAATCGTGTTACTTGTGTAAAATGTATAAGTCCAATATGAATGATTTAAATAACGCTATGATATGTAATATAATACAAACACTTATATATAGGAAGTACCAGCGACGTATCCACCATGCTTGTATCATATTACTCACATCTCGTTACTTAAGTCACTTAAACAAACCACAATTGTATAATGTCTATGTTTAAACCAATAGTCAAAAGTCCTTGTATAAGCCATGTCAAATGTTTATAAGTCCAAAAGTAGTCAAGTAATGTGTATCAAATGTTATGTATTGTAAGTAAAGTATTGTCCCATAATCCAAATGTAGAAATGTACAAAACAAAGTATTTTGAATCTATCAAAAAGTTATGTTTTGCAAAGTAATGCATGTTACATTGATACAAACATTTATGTGGTAAGTTAACGCATACATTCAAGCCTTGAGACAGTCGGATAACCCTTTCAGTCAAGGTTATCAAAAGAAATGTTTTCGGATTCAGTCATTCCTTACATCCAAACAAACCCGAGATGTTAGGAATGGGATTTGTCAAGTCCTATGGTACCACTACTTACTACCGAGCGGCGTAGCAAATGTTAATGAATGTAATAAAGACCCGTTTGTGCAAACCAAATGTCATAGCAGTTGTATACATGTCATATGAAAACAATATACTAAGTATGCTAAGTTAACATACAAAGCAGAAAAGTCTTGTAAATCAATGTGCTAGCATGCTATCAGTCAACATACATAGCAGAAATGTAATGTAAAACAATGTACTAAGTATGCACACAATGGACATACATAGCATGAAATGTAATGAAATCATGTACTATAATGTACTAACAAACATAGCCGGTATATGATGTGTAAACAGGAAAGCATGAAAGTAACAAGTAGGCACATGTGTTTCACCCCAAAACAGTTTGGAAAATAGTAAAAGAGGGGTCTATGTACTCACTTGAGATTGCTCAGATGTCCTAAGATAACCACCAAGTAATGCTAGAGATCTCGGAATCAAACGGCACCTAATATAGGTAACTATGTTAATAAACCGGACCTATATCGGAAGATCGGATAGAATGAGGGCTCGTAAACCGAATGAGTATTAGAACTCATGTAGTATGGTTTAACAAGGCCTACATACTAAATGAAACATAACCTAAGTGTTTACGATCCATTACGACCCGTTTAGGAAGCTTAAGCTACTTTAACGCGTCGTTCGCGTAAAACGCGTTCGGACCGCCTAACTAGTCCTATAACAAGTAACATATGCCTTAGCATGTCTAATTGTCACACCCTGGCTTTGCGGAAGCGTGGTTAATTTGGTGTGACTTCTTAATACCATAGCTTAACCATAACAAAGCTATATGAAATAAAATCATGCAAGATCATCCATTTGATTAAGTTTTAAAACCAGAGTAACATACCATTGTCTTAGAGAATTACAACATCGTAACATAAAACATTGTCTTTAAAAACATAACCATTAACATGAAATAAAAGCAGTTTAAGATTTGTGACTCGTCCAGGAAAAAGTCACATTTCCTAAACCCGGATGACCTCGGAACCCATATGCAGCGGGAAAACATAACATACCGCGCCAGATCTTTAATTTCCTGAAATACATGTAAGTTGAAAAATCAACAATAATGTTGAGCGAGTTCATGTGTAAGTGAGTAAGTAAACCTTTGTGAGTATAAAAATAGTCTTGGTATGTAGCAAATAAGGGAATTGAGATCACCAATGGTTTGCAAGGCCACTGATATATGTGAAGTGCAAATAGGGAGACTCAAACCTAGCAGATTTCGCCACGGCATTAGTATGTGGACAAAGTCACCCCAAGGTCCGTTTCTAGTTTGGCCTGGGGCTGGGCTCGCTACACCCAGATAGATCTACCGCTCCTGTCCCTCGGTCCTGCCATGAGGACTAATGGCCTCATATTGCTCCTACCCACTCACATGATCTAAGTAGTAAACCTCCTTACGCTAACCATACCGTGTATAAAGTACTTGTAATCAAAGTAACATGTATTTCACCCCCGCAGTTAAGAAAACTGAAAACAGTTAGAGAAAAGGGGGACATGAACTCACAGTGGTGCGTCTCTACCAAGTATGCCTCCAAATCAATCAGCTGTATGACGACCTACACGTGCTAACTCTATTAGACGGACGGCCGTGCCTTAGCTTTATGGTTTAAGTTTTTGGGAAATAGTTAGGCAACTATTTCGTGTTTACGTTCTGTATATACTTGGTAGTTATTCTCCTTCCCAAGGATGGGGGATTTAATACATGTGTGTTCGTAACATTCAGATTTCACTATTAAGTCTCACTTAATATATTTTATTTCCAACTCCAAAATATAGATATTCTTCCCAAAAATATTATATTTTAATACATGTGATTTCCCAAAATAATACTTAGTAATATTATTTTTACTCTAAAAATAATATTTACGTAGTTCACAAAATAATCATAAACACTTATACAAGTGATGTTGTGAAAGAAGAATATATACTAAATATATATATGTATCACGTTTTATTTTGTGAAAATCCCACCTCCGATGTTTTGTAATTATAGTCGTGGCGAAA
>JARYGA010020844.1:0-41219 GCA_030545235.1 Helianthus tuberosus | reverse complement strand
TATTGACTAAAATAATAATATAAGTAGGACTTTTAATGAGGGTCGTTACATTCTCCCCACCTTAATAAAAATCTCGTCCTCGAGATTTACTGGAATAAGTAGGAATACTTTTTCTTCATCTCAGATTCCATCTCCCAAGTGTATTTAGATTATTATATTTCTTTTGGAATTATGTCACCTTTTAAAATATCAATTTTGTGAATACAAGTTGTATCTTAAGTAGGATTCAATGGTTCAACTGAATTAGTTCAAGAAATCGATGACAAAAGAATGAGATGAAATGATATGATTTCCAAGGTGACTAGGTTCAAGCCAAAAGATATATGATTAATAGATATTTAGAATGAATGTGAAGGATTTTTTTAGAATCAATAAAAATTCTTTGTTAAAAGAAAGCTTACTTTAATTGGCAACTGAGGAAGACTTAGAATTGACAGGTTCTAAATGAAATAAAAGCATGAAAAATGATTTGTCAAATATCGAATTATGATATGAGAAAATCAATGTGCTGAGATGAGTGAATTGCAAAGATACACCAAAAGACAATAGAGTTAGTGTATCATTGTTTAGAGTTCCAAATTGTTTTAATTGTGAAACAATGTAATATTACATTGTTAGTGACTATATTTTTCATACTATGTCCTAGAGATTGAAATAAAATAAGAACAAATTGTTTTGGCATTACCAATCATTATATTATATTTATAAAGCAAATGCAATATATATTATTTGTATCACTGTCTGAACTGTATCTTACATATCAAATATAAATATTATTTGTGACGCATTTTTACTATATGTAAAAGGTCACTACTTTTAAATAAATATTATTTTAGTATTTTACTATACTATGTAAAATAACTTATATCTACTATGTAATATATATTACAAAATTCCGCAATGAAGTTATTATATTTATAAAATATTTTAGTATTAGAAATCACTATTATTTATAATGTTTTATTTGTCCCTTTTTATTGTATGAAAATATGTCTTCTCCAAAGTATATATATTTTCATATATAATTAAAATTTACTAAATAAGTATGATGACTTAATTAACTAGTCATTATCATGGTGAATATTGGTTAGTGCTGCCTTGTTTAAGCATAAGTGATCAGTCCATGCCTAACTAAGGCTAGGCTATTCAATACCTGTCCCTGATAGTAACCTTAGCATTTTAAAATAATACTAACACTTCTGTTATTATTAATAATAAAACTAATATTAATTATCAATAATAAATAACTGAACGTAAATTTAAATGAGAATATACTTCAACATAAATTTTTATATATTTATATATAAAAATATAATTTCTTTACCTCAATGGTTTAACAAGAATATAGTAATACTATATTTGTAAATTAGGTAATTCCATATAAAATCAATTAAATTTATATATAATGTTTTTCGATCCACGATGATAGAGCAATAAATATTACGAAAGGCTCGATTGATATTGTAATAACTATTAAGAGATATACCGAAATATGAATTTGGGTATCATTATCTGAGCACATGATTATTTTAAGATTCTTTGTATAGAATAAATCAACAAAGTGGATTTAATATAAATACTTAAATGATTAAATCCGATATTAGCGCAATCTTCAGATTTTGTGAAAATGTCACCTCCAAGTGATTGTGATCATAGAAATGATTTAGTGAAGTCGAGGATTACACCAGCATGTTATAGTTCAAGAGAATTGAAATGCTTGTTAGGATTATTTCGAATATGAGGGTTTTTAAGTCATCATATGGAACTTTGAATTTGAATATGTAATGCGAGCAAGTTCAAACAATTGAACTCGGTTTGACTTTAAATAAGAAAGTTCGGACATGTTCATAACAGAAACCATGGATGCCAAAGAAAATTGAGTTTTTCAAAAATTTATTGACTCGATATTAAGAGTCATTGTTTAGCAATAATGCGGTTCACCGTGCCAAAATCAAGTCTAACTAAAGAATATTTGAGTTTGGATAAAACGACAAAATTAGAATGAAGCCCTCTAGTGGAATTCAGAAATTAAACGAACCACATGCGCAACAAACGATGCATGTATAACGTGTGGATTTACCAAGAAATGAAATGAATCAAAATTCGCTATTATGAAATAAATCCTCCTGGTATGATGACCGTTAGGAAAAGTAAAAATACGAAAGTCAACTTATTATATGCAGAAGTCAGAATTTTCAACAAAAGAAATATAAGAACTTCTATCTGGAATTTCGAGTGATAACTGTTATTAAATGACATTACCAGGGAATGTCAAATAAAATGAATTAGGGAATTTGCAAAAGTATATGACTCCTTTTTCAGTGCCAATACTTATGACTCTGATTAGACTGTGCACCGATGTTTTTGTAAAATCTTGTTCTAGCGTACCTCAGCGATATTCTTGTCGCTTGTAGAATCGTGTGGCAAAGTGCTGCTTTTAGTTCTTCTACTGACGGAATTTAATATTGGTGTCATCGTGCCCAATTTATATTTTCCAAAAGATCTTGCCTCGAAAGGTGTGTGTGATATACTTCAACTTCTGTGGACTTATAATTAAATTTTCATGTGTTTTCTTGTACATTATCACAACTTTACATGCTTCTTACTTGCGTTAATAGTTTATGGTAATGCGTTAGAAATTCTTTATACTTTTAATGATATCTCAACTTAATGGGTTTCTATTGTTATTATTGTCGCTCGAGTTACTAGGCAGATAATCAAACGAAATAATGTTTGATATTGGAAAAGAGATTCCTAATAAAGAAATCTAGACACAGATGCTTGTGCTTTATTCCAAATTGACTTTTGGAATTCCTTATAGATATATATATCTATATAATTATATATTTCACATGCTGTAATTAAACATACCATCTATCAGGTCAATGTATTTAACAGATTCATATTTCCAAAATAAGTCAAATATCAGATAAGGATACTATTTAGGGAAATCTTGTCACTTGCTGACATATTATATACCTTCTTACCCGGTTCTCGCCGGAGAGGTATCTTCAGTATATCCGGACAAACTGGAGAGTCTGCTACATCATACCCAGTCTTGTCGGAGAAAATTTTCTATTTCCCATAAATAGTATCTTTTAAAAAAATGCCTATCTTATTAGGGCTTTTATTCAGAATTAAGGAAATTTGTATTTCCATAACATATTTTATTATTATATTGATCACTAGACGATTCCTGTGACAGTGTCAATTTACTATTGATTATTCTTTCAACTAGTGACTCAGGTCATACTACTGTTGATCATTCTTTCAACTAGTGATTTTATTCATAACACTGTTGATCATTCTTTCAACTAGTGCTTTCGGTCATGTCACTGTTGATCATTCTCTCAACTAGTGACTCTGGACTTAGTTATCCTGTGATATTACTTTATCAAATATATTACTTATGGCACACCAAAATCCATCATATTTATTTACACAATTACTTAGCTTATCGTGAAGCTAATACTAAGGCATCTTTTCTTAAGTTCAAGTCTAATTGCTATCATGTGTGCTACCAGTTAACAGCAATCTCCAAACTCTTTTATTTAAGTTTAAGTATTGTTATCACAACACTTATAGGCTTAAAGCAGTGGCGCTTTGAGTTGGCTCTGATACCACCTTCTGTCACGACCCCCGACCCACCCTGGATGGAATCGGGAGTCGCGAACAGCCCAGTGGTACCGGTGATTATTTTGAAAACGTTGCAGCGGAAATTTCATCAGGACCGTGAGTTAGGAAAAATATCAGAGTTTATAAACACCGGATTTTATTTATTTAAATAGATGGGATAAACCCATGTTTTACAATAGTAGCTTTAATAAAGATAAATTTGATTATATAAAACAATATTTCTTAATTTTGATTTATTTAATAAAATAAGCCACTTCTTGATGCCTTTCAGTGCCGTATCCATCTCTTACTCCAATCTACTGTAATTACCTGAAAAGTGTTTTAAAAAGGTTTTGTCAGCGGGAAATACTGAGTGAATCATTCTATTTAATAAAACGACATGTTTGTTATAATTTACAGTATTAAGAGCGATTACAATGTTTCTGATATCAAACCAACTACCCACGGTATTTGTCACTCGACCGGATCTGTGACTATGGTCATATCCCCCAATTGGCTGCCCCAATGGTGACGATTATCAAGTAATGTATACAAAACCCCACATACCGGCTGTAACTTGGTGATTACAAAGACTTAATCCCCGTAATTATAACTTTGAAAATAAACATTATTTTGTAAATAGATTTGATAAAAAGAGAATGACTCACATATAATCATGCAGATTCATACGGCCAAAGTTTAGTCTACAGATAAGCCTTGATATATTGCAGATTTATATAGGCAGAGCTTAGCCTATTGATTTAGCCTTGTAGCCTAGTGCATACGAACTAGGTAGGTAACTTAATACAGCTTTTACGATAACTCACGAGATCAAATTCTCACAACGAACGACAAAGTGCGATACTTAAACATCCAGCAGATTCACAACTAAGGACAGAGTATAGTCCGATTTCGGACAGCACTCAACATCCCGTCGAAATCACGACGAATGACAAAGTATAACCCTAATGTGGGCGGCACTTAAACATCCATTGGATATATTGATTGGTCGGAAAATGAATCGTAATAACGATTAAGTTAATACCCTGTATCGTAGCAGCACCCCCCTACTAATTAGTGTTTTTGAGGCTGTTTCGACTATAACTCGACGTACAGATTGATTTTGATCGTCGTAATGAAACCAGAAATCAAGTCCCAGACGCTGCTATTTATACACAAATTTGGGCTAGCTTACGGACCGTAACAATTAATGCTTACGGTCCGTAAGGGACACGAATTACTTATAGGATTGCCACGCGTGGGACTAGGCCTGATGAGTCGACGATTTAATTAAATTCGATTTTTTATAATAATTTATAAGGATAATCATTGAGTAGGGAATGCCCCCCCTGAGTTTTAGGGGTCCTGATCCTGATTCTGATTGTTCTGAAATTTGTAGGGTTCGCGTAGAATCACTTGGGTTTCTTCATTAGGGTTTCTTATTGACTAAAATAATAATATAAGTAGGACTTTTAATGAGGGTCGTTACAGATATGCTACAACTGCGGAGAACAAGGTCATATCAAACATAACTGTCCAAAGCTAGCTCTAGCTACAAACACCAAGAATACTAAAAATGCTAGAGCATTTGTTCTGACAGCAGAAGAAGCAAAGATGATCCCGTATGCGATCACCGGTATGTTTTTAGTTAATGATGTTTTTGCTAAAGTATCATTTGACTCTGGTGCGAACCAAAGTTTTATTAATACTTCATTTTGCAAACTTCTTAATCAATCATTAACTAAACTTCCACAAGAATGTCTAGTAGAGACAGCAAATGGGGAAACCATTAAGATTTCTGAAATCTTGCAGGGAGCAAGAATAGAAATTTTAAATCTGAAATTTATTGCAAACCTTTACCCCATGAATCTAGCAGGATTTGATGTTGTATTAGGAATGGATTGGTTAATAGCCAATAAAGCCAGTATTTTATGTGATCAAAAGTCAATTCAAGTAAATTCACCAAGGGTTGAAAAGATCACAATTAAAGGAAATAATTTCTCTAAATCCACAAAATTCATCTCTGTGATGAAAACAGCAAGTTATATAAGGAAAGGATCATTAGTGTATTTGATTTTCATAATCACTAACACTAAAGGAAAAGAATTAAAGGATATTCCAGTAGTATCCCAGTTTTTAGATGTATTTCCAGAAGAGCTACTAGGACAACCTCCAGATAGAGAAGTTAAATTCAGAATCCATTTGATACCAGGAACTGCACCAATTGCCAAAGCACCTTACCGTTTGGCACCCGCTGAAATGCAGGAATTAAATAAACAATTAGATGAATTATTGGAAAAGGGATTCATACAGCCAAGCTCATAACCATGTGGAGCACCGATTTTATTCGTTAAAAAGAAGGACGAATCAATGCGTATGTGCATTGACTACCGTGAATTAAACAAAGTCACGATTAAGAATCGGTATCCATTACCAAGAATTGATGATCTATTTGATCAGTTGCAAGGCGCACGATTTTTCTCAAAAATCGATTTAAGGTCATGATATCATCAATTAAAGGTACAGGAAGAGGACATTCCTAAGACCGCTTTCAGAACAAGGTATGGCCATTATGAATTTACTGTCATGCCATTTGGTTTAACCAATGCCCCAGCTGCATTCATGGACATGATGAACCGAATATGTAAGCCATATTTGGATAAATTCATAATTGTCTTTATAGATGATATTCTTATTTATTTTAAAAGCAAAGAGGAACATGCAGCCCATCTGCATGCACTTCTAAGTTTATTGAGTAAAGAAAAGCTTTATGCTAAGTTTTCGAAGTGTGAATTTTGGTTAGAACAGGTACAATTTCTTGGACATTTAGTCAATCATGAAGGAATTCATGTAGATCCCACCAAGATTGAGGCGATTACCAAGTGGAAAACCCCTGAGTCACCAACCGAGGTTAGAAGTTTCTTAGGATTGGCCGGTTATTATAGAAGATTTATTCAAGATTTTTCTAGAATAGCCATTCCCTTAACTAAGTTAACCTGTAAATCCGTTAAGTTTGAATGGGGACCAAAATAAGAAGAAGCCTTTAGAATTCTTAAGCAAAGATTAACCCATGCACCCATACTAGCGTTACCAGAAGGAACTGAAGATTTTGTAATCTATTGTGACGCTTCTAAATTAGGTTATGGATGTGTATTAATGCAACATCAAAAGGTTATAGCTTACGCCTCTAGATAGCTTAAGAATCATGAAGAGAATTATTCAACCCATGATCTAGAGTTAGGAGCCATAATTTTTGCCCTTAAAATTTGGAGAAATTACCTTTACGGTAGTAAGTTTACCATATTCACCGACCATAAGAGTTTAAGGTATGTTTTTGGGCAAAAGGAATTAAATATGAGACAAAGACGCTGGATGGAGATACTTAGTGATTATGATTGTAATATCCAGTATCATTCAGGAAAAGCAAATATAGTAGCTGATGCTTTAAGTCGAAAGTATCATGAAAAGCCAAAAAGAGTACATTCTCTTAAGTTAAATCTGCAAATAGATTTAAATGATCAGATTAGAAAAGCACAAGAATCAGTAATCAAGGATGATACTGAAAAGTTAAAAGGAATGATTAAGGAATTAGAACAAGGAACAAATGAAATTTGGAGATTCCATAAGAAAAGAATGTGGATACCTAAAGTAGGAAACCTACGTCACCGTATATTAGAAGAAGCCCATAAATCTAAGTATACGATGCATCCTGGAAATGATAAGATGTATCAGGACTTAAGAAAGAATTTTTGGTGGATAGGAATGAAAAATGATATAGCAGCATATGTTGCAAAGTGTTTAACCTGTTCACAAGTCAAAGCTAAACATCAGAAACCTTCAGGTTTATTGCAACAGTTAGAAATGCCAGTTTGGAAATGGGAAATAATAACAATGGATTTTGTTACTAAATTACCCAAAACAAGAAAAGGTAATTGAAACACCCTTACTATTATTTTACAGTTTTCGTTCACTTTACGAAAATACACATGTAATTATAGTTTTATATACATTGTAAATACAGGTTAATTAAAACTTTTCTAGATTTTCATATGTTACAACATAATGTAATTGAGTTCGTCGTTTAAAAGTTACGACGTAACGCCGTGCGAAAACTTTAATCTCGTGTGTTCGGTTCTTTGTTGAGCTTGATCTTCACCCGGAAATACCTTGACATTCACCTATGACCAAAACCAACATAAAAGTTAGCTTTGGTAGTTAAATAACATGTTTAAACAAGTCATATGGGTCAAAACAACAAAATTCAACAATTTTCGTAATTCAGGGCGCCGCCGTATGCTAAGGGGCGTCGCGCTACGCCTAGCCCTATTTTAGGGCGCCGCCATACGCTAAGGGGCGTCGCGCTACGCCTAGCCCTGTATTCGACAGAAATATCACTTAGCTGGTGCTGCAGATGCCCAGCTCAAATTTTCACCAACTTACAAACTTATAATTGCCATAACTTTCGTTCTACATGTCAGTTTTACGCGATTCTTTTTCCTACGCATCCGTAATTCAATTATCCATCATATGGAGTTAAAATCCGACATCCGGCTTAATAAATTTTGAGACTTTTATGCCTTCGGCTTATTACCTTTTTACAAAATTTTGACCCGTTTGTGTTTAAAACCTCCAAACTTGTTTCTAATTAATCATAAAGCATATACCAAATTATTTAACTCAAAATATCTATCTTGGATTCATAACTTTTGTGAATTATGCGACAAACGCCCAGGTTACGCGCGTGATTCATTTTGACCCGTTTAGGGGATTTTTATGCATTAAAGCATCAAATCCGCTCTTCTCTTTTCCCACTTCGCGTTCCCATATATAAATTAAATTACTACTTATATTCCACCACAACTATTTTTGTGGTGGATCTAACATAAGGGACCTATAATCCCAATTTTACCATTTTGTTAGTCATTTTACGGAAAACCCCAAACTTAGGCATTTGATCCACAAAAGGCTTATACCGATAAATTTTATGTCCGTCGATATCTAGCATGATCATATTACATGTACTTAAACAATCCCCAAAGGTTGTTTACCCGATTTACCCACCATGGGCGTTTTGGTCAACTTTAGTCCTTCAATTTACGACAAAGGACTTACACCAAATTTTTACCAACATCGCACGTTTAACTATATATTGTTTATGCGTACCTGGCTCGGGTCAATATGTGGACCCGTTTTAAGACCGTGTCTCTATAATATGCTAATTCATAGCCTTACTAATTCATAAACCATTCATCCTGCGAGCATGAGACTCGACATACACTTTTTAGTCATAAATTGTCAAATGGTATCAATATTATCATTTGACCCAGTTGGTCTAAACTACCAAATGTTTTGCGCTTAATATTAAATGGTGTTTATCCACCATTTCATTAAATAACTATCCTTGGATTTCTAACCATTTAGTTATGTCACCATAACCCATTTCTTATGCGTTAATCCTACATAGTTTATGTCCCTTGGCGTCGTTTAAAGCTTTGACTTTTATCATACACACGTGATTAAAATCACCGGTTTACCCTCTTTACTTTCATAGGCTTACTTATAAAATAGTCATTCAAAACTTGTTTTAAATATGTCACTTCAATGACTATTTTGAGTTTTTCATCCTTTTACCAATAGTAATGGTTTTTCATCATTTTGGTATGTTCCGACCCGTATCAATTCGCGTCGGAAACCATACCTTGGATATTATCTTTATCATATAAATAACTTTTGAACAAGCACATATGCTACAAAAAGGGTGTAAGTTCCACTTACCTCGCATCCGAACTACGCTTTTCCTTTCCTTCTTGATTCGTTTGACCCGCTCACTCATCAAGCTTCCACCTAGCTCGTTAGGCGCCAAACTATCATCATAATTCGTAAGATGGTTAGATTAATCGTTATCAATTATGACTACTCCATCTAACAGGTCTTATGTCGACTTTATCACTTGATCAAATCATTGGTTTGTTTGACTTCCTAAAAGTCAATTGATCTATCAACATATTTAAATGCACATTTCACACGGAATTTCAACATTTTAGTTTCATTTAGGCATTTTAACATACACCTAGTGGGCATAATTTCACTAAATCAAAAATCAAGTTTCATGACTAACTATTTAGCCAAGATTAAACAATTTTTGCAAGTTTAATATATCTAGTATGCATAATAACATCTAGATTCACCTTATGTAAATAAATAACACTCAATTTATAATCAAATTTCTAGTGTTTTTTCATCATTCTACTACACCCATTTAACACTTAGATGAGTGACCATGAATTTCACAATTATAAACATTAATTCAACAAACTATTGACTAGGGTTTAATCCTAGACATGATTTCATCCAAGCATCAATCATGCAAGCCAATTTCTCGATTTTCTATGTTCACCAAGAATTTGAGATAGAACTAAATAACGAAAATTTGCATACCTTATGATCCCTTCATGGAGGTGATCACTAATTTGAGCTTAGATTTTGATTTGGACTTGATTTGCCCCTTCAATTTGTTGATTTTGTGCTTGTTAGGGTTTGAGTAGGAGAGCCCCTTGGCTCCTGTGATTGTATCGACCAGAACACACACTTAGTGTGTGTGTTTTGGTGTAGGATTTTATTTAATTAAAACTAGTTTCCAGTTTTTCATATTTGGCCCCTCAACTTTCCCCAAGTTGCATATAGTGTGTTTTAACCAATTTCTTTATTACTACAAGATTTGTGACTAACTATGTTATTTATTCCTAGTTATTTTATCTTGTTCATACTCCGTTTTATTTTAAGTCCCGTTAACTCGGGCCCCTTTATATACTTTGTTTTCTCAAAGTATTTTTCATCCTTTTAATAAATATTAGATTTATTTATTTAAATCCTAATATTCACCGGGTTTACTTGACCACCTACGGTATTTTACCCGTTCATTATTATTAACATGGTTTAATTACCAACCCCGATTTCGGGGTGTTACAAGTCTACCCCCCTTAAAGAGTTTTCGTCCCCGAAACCTTTCTCATGTACTTTCTTAGTTTAAAATCACCTGAACCTTAGTTTCGGTGATTATTTGAGCATTGCTCTCATATAATAATCTTACCAAAAAGTATGGTAATGTGTTTTTGGTTTTAAGGCATATACGCCTTTCACGTGTAAGGCCTCATAGGCCATTACTCTCAGCTTGCATTTCTTATTCTGGTCACTTATTTAACCGAGTTGTCATCTGATTACTCGGTCGTATTTATCATTCAACAGGTTTACTTCTAGCTAATTTTTATATTGACAAGCGCATTGCATAAGTCATAACACTATTTTGACTTTGAATGATTTTTACTGGCTAGACTGATTTATCGCCATCACTTTATACCCCGTTAGTCGGTATATCATATTGCCATCTCGGCCTTTTGCGTGTTTCTGATTTCATATCTCGTAACTCACGTTACAACGTAGTTACATTCTATGTCACTTTTAGTGACCGTAATCACCTCACATCTTGTTTAAGTTTATGTCGACTTTCCATTGTTGAAAATCTTTCTTTCGAATGTATCGTTTTAAACCTTTCAATGTTAAAACCTATATCCTTTAATTTTAACCAATCCGAGTTCGTCTCCTAATATTCATATTTGTTAAAATGTTGTTTCACTTAGCCTCATAGGCTATTTATTTAGATTTTCACCCTTTTTAAGGTGAGTCCCTGACAGTTCGTTTCTTTTTATTTCTGATCCCGTAGATGATCTTTTATTCGTGTCTTTATCCGATGTACATATATGTACATATTTTGGTGTCAAGGCACCCCTTGTTATTCCTGAAATTGTTTATTTTCACTTTCGAATTTCAGTTGACCCTGGCCGTAGTCCAAGCCTTCATTCATTTACTTTCGGAGTAATCTTCCGAATTTATGACTCCTTACGTCATTTACATGTCAGTTTGTAATACTCCTATCGTTTCTCGGTTCATACTTATATTTCTTTGCAACCCATTACCCGGGTTCTTTTATCTTAGAGTTTTTAGCGCCAATAACCCCTTGCATAGGTTTATTAATATTTCGCGCTTTCATCTATTTGATTCACGCTTACTTACATCAGCAAGCGTTATTCTTTATTTAACTGGTTCGACTTGTTCGTTTGAAATTTCATCACTTGTGAACGTCAAACTTCATTCTTTATTCGACCCATTCAACTTTAAAATAGTTGAACGTAGTTATCAAAATTTCTATTTGCAAATTCTCATCGTCTTTTAGTCATGACTCATAATCCGAGTCTTTTGACTTTCTAATTCGCGTTCCCATTTCTTGGTTTACGCATACTTTCAAAATCATACCCATCTATCGGGTATTTTGCCGAAGTCGCTTCCAAAGCAACCGTCCCGGTATCTATTAAAACTTTGTTTTAATTTTATTTGGTCGTCTTAGCGAAATCCATTGCTTTTATTCAGTTAAATCTTTTATTCTTTATTTAATTCGTTTGACTTGTCCGTGTGAATTTCATCACTTGTGACAGTCAAACTTTTATCCTTATACTTTAGCATTCCTATTAGTCGGTCTGTATTTTCATTTACTTTAATCTTTGTCCCTTCTCTCGGGCTCGTTATTCTAACGTAATACGCTCCCGTCATCCGACTTGCGTTTACGCGTACTATCAAACATCTTACTTGTTTGATTCATTTGGGTACCTTTTTGATTCGTCCCATTCACCCCGCCCTTACTACATCGGACGTAAATGTGTACGCTATAAGAAGTCCATGGTATCATATGCCACTACCTACTTGGCCAGAGTAAGCGATTAACACATGACACACATGGCCTTTCTATAGTTTTCACATCACGCCCTATGTAAGTAATGCCTCTATTTAGTTTTCTTGGAATAATATCCTGGATAGGTATTCTATTCAGGTTTTCCAAGTTTCTAATTTACATATGCAACAATCATCCTCTACATGTTTGTTGCATATTGCTATTTGTGCGATAATATTTAAAAGCACGCACCTGGTATGCTTGCCCCGACAGGCGTTCCTTGCCATTAACCTTGTTCGCGGTCGTTACGCGATTTAGTCCTTGGTGAGCATGCTCCTCTTGTCATACTTCGAACTGTTCCTCTATCATATCCGTAATTTGTTTAACCCTTGTCATCTTTAAATGCAAGTGTCCTCCAATTAAGACATTCACAAAAGTTAGTAATGCCAACTTTACTAAACGCCCGTATCATAATACAAGACTTTTCTACTATATGTGTAACCGCACAATTTGTTAGCTATATTTATCATTTAATTGGGGTAACGTGTATTACACGATAACCCTATGTGTTGTTTATAACAGTTTAACACACTAAACCATTAACATACATGCACTTACCGGATTTGCGATCAAGCCTCGAACCAAACACCTTTATTCTTTTAACCTTGAGCTCTGATTACCAACTTGAAACACCCTTACTATTATTTTACAGTTTTCGTTCACTTTACGAAAATACACATGTAATTATAGTTTTATACATTGTAAATACGGGTTAATTAAAACTTTTCTAGATTTTCATATGTTACAACATAATGTAATTGAGTTCGTCGTTTAAAAGTTACGACGTAACGTCGTGCGGAAGCTTTAATCTCGTGTGTTCGGTTCTTCATTGAGCTTGATCTTCACCCGGAAATCCCTTGACATTCACCTATGACCAAAACCAACATAAAAGTTAGCTTTGGTAGTTAAATAACATGTTTAAACAAGTCATATGGGTCAAAACAACAAAATTCAACAATTTTCGTAATTCAGGGCGCCACCGTACGCTAAGGGGCGTCGCGCTACGCCTAGCCCTATTTTAGGGCGCCGCCGTACGCTAAGGGGCGTCGCACTACGCCTAGCCCTGTATTCGACAGAAAGATCACTTAGCTGGTGCTGCAGATGCCCAGCTCAAATTTTCACCAACTTACAAACTTATAATTGCCATAACTTTCGTTCTACATGTCAGTTTTACGCGATTCTTTTTCCTACGCGTCCGTAATTCAATTATCCATCATATGGAGTTAAAATCCGACATCCGGCTTAATAAATTTTGAGACTTTTATGCCTTCGGCTTATTACCTTTTTACAAAATTTTGACCCGTTTGTGTTTAAAACCTCCAAACTTGTTTCTAATTAATCATAAAGCATATACCAAATTATTTAACTCAAAATCTCTATCTTGGATTCATAACTTTTGTGAATTATACGACAAACGCCCAGGTTACGCGCGTGATTCATTTTGACCCGTTTAGGGGATTTTTATGCATTAAAGCATCAAATCCGCTCTTCTCTTTTCCCACTTCGCGTTCCCATATATAAATTACTACTTATATTCCACCACAACTATTTTGTGGTGGATCTAACATAAGGGACCTATAATCCCAATTTTACCATTTTGTTAGTCATTTTACGGAAAACCCCAAACTTAGGCATTTGATCCACAAAAGGCTTATACCGATAACTTTTATGTCCGTCGATATCTAGCATGATCATATTACATGTACTTAAACAATCCCCAAAGGTTGTTTACCCGATTTACCCACCATGGGCCTTTTGGTCAACTTTAGTCCTTCAATTTATGACAAAGGACTTACACCAAATTTTGACCAACATCGCACGTTTAACTATAAATTGTTTATGCGTACCTGGCTCGGGTCAACATGTGGACCCGTTTTAAGACCGTGTCTCTATAATATGCTAATTCATAGCCTTACTAATTCATAAACCATTCATCCTGCGAGCATGAGACTCGACATACACTTTTTAGTCATAAATTGTCAAATGGTATCAATATTATCATTTGACCCGGTTGGTCTAAACTACCAAATGTTTTGCGCTTAATATTAAATGGTGTTTATCCACCATTTCATTAAATAACTATCCTTGGATTTCTAACCATTTAGTTATGTCGCCCTAACCCATTTCTTATGCGTTAATCCTACATAGTTTATGTCCCTTGGCGTCGTTTAAAGCTTTGACTTTTATCATACACACGTGATTAAAATCACCGGTTTACCCTCTTTACTTTCTTAGGCTTACTTATAAAATAGTCATTCAAAACTTGTTTTAAATATGTCACTTCAATAACTATTTTGAGTTTTTCATCCTTTTACCAATAGTAATGGTTTTACATCATTTTGGTATGTTCCGACCCGTATCAATTCGCGTCGGGAACCATACCTTGGATATTATCTTTATCCTATAAATAACTTTTGAACAAGCACATATGCTACAAAAAGGGGGTAAGTTCCACTCACCTCGCATCCGAACTACGCTTTTCCTTTCCTTCTTGATTCGTTTGACCCGCTCACTCATCAAGCTTCCACCTAGCTCGTTAGGCGTAAAACTATCATCATAATTCATAAGATGGTTAGATTAGTCATTATCAATTATGACTACTCCATCTAACGGGTCTTATGTCGACTTTATCACTCGATCAAATCATTGGTTAGTTTGACTTCCTAAAAGTCAATTGATCTATCAACATATTCAAATGCACATTTCACACGGAATTTCAACATTTTAGCTTCATTTAGGCATTTTAACAAACACCTAGTGGGCATAATTTCACTAAATCAAAAATCAAGTTTCATGACTAACTTTTTAGCCAAGATTAAACAATTTTTGCAAGTTTAATATATCTAGTATGCATAATAACATCTAGATTCACCTTATGTAAATAAATAACACTCAATTTATAATCAAATTTCTAGTGTTCTTCATCAATCTACTACACCCATTTAACACTTAGATGAGTGACCATGAATTTCACAATTATAAACATTAATTCAACAAACTATTGACTAGGGTTTACTCCTAGACATGATTTCATCCTAATTTCATCCAAGCATCAATCATGCAAGCCAATTTCTCGATTTTCTATGTTCACCAAGAATTTGAGATGGAACTAAATAACGAAAATTTGCATACCTTATGATCCCTTCATGGAGGTGATCACTAATTTGAGCTTAGATTTTGATTTGGACTTGATTTGCCCCTTCAATTTGTTGATTTTGTGCTTGTTAGGGTTTGAGTAGGAGAGCCCCTTGGCTCCTGTGATTGTATCGACCAGAACACACACTTAGTGTGTGTGTTTTGGTGTAGGATTTTATTTAATTAAAACTAGTTTCCAGTTTTTCATATTTGGCCCCTCAACTTTCCCCAAGTTGCATATAGTGTGTTTTAACCAATTTCTTTATTACTACAAGACTTGTGACTAAGTAGGTTATTTATTCCTAGTTATTTTATCTTGTTCATACTCCGTTTTATTTTAAGTCCCGTTAACTCGGGCACTTTTATATACTTTGTTTTCTCAAAGTACTTTTCATCCTTTTAATAAATATTAGATTTATTTATTTAAATCCTAATATTCACCGGGTTTACTTAACCACCTACGGTATTTTACCCGTTCATTATTATTAACATGGTTTAATTACCAACCCCGATTTCGGGGTGTTACAGTAATGATACAATCTGGGTGATTGTTGACAGGCTAACTAAGTCAGCTTATTTCCTACCAAAGAAGGAAACTTTCAGTATGGAACAGTTAGCTAAATTATATGTAAATGAAATAGTTTCTTTACATGGAATTCCTCTATCAATTGTTTCTGACAGAGATAGTCGTTTTATTTCTCATTTTCGGACAAGTTTCCAAAAAGCAATGGGAACCAAGTTGAATCTAAGCACCGCTTTTCATCCTCAAACGGACGGTCAAAGCGAAAGGACAATTCAGACATTGGAGGACATGGTTAGAGCTTGTGTAATTGATTTCGGAGGTAATTGGGACGATCATTTACCATTGATAGAATTTTCTTATAATAAAAGTTATCACACAAGTATCAATGTTGCACCATTCGAAGCACTTTACGGACGAAAGTGCCGAACACTAGTCTGTTGGGCAGAAATTGGAGAAAAGCAACTATCAGGACCTGAGATAGTACAAGAAACAACAAACAAGATCATTCAAGTCAATGAACGACTGAAAACAACACGAGATAGACAAAAGAGTTATGCAGATAACAGACGAAAACCATTGGAATTTCAAGTAGGAGATAAGGTGTTATTGAAAGTCTCTCCTTGGAAAGGAGTGGTAAGATTCATCAAAAGAGGAAAGCTAAGCCCCAGGTATGTTGGACTTTTTGAGATTATTAAAAGAATAGGACCTGTAGCTTATCAGCTACAATCGCCAGAGGAAATGGCAGGAATACATGATGTATTTCATGTATCTAATCTCAAGAAATCTTTAGCTGATGAATCACTCGCAATACCTCTTAAGGATATACAGGTAAATGAACAGTTAAAGTTTGAAGAAAGGCCTTTACAGATTAAAGACAGGAAAGTTAAGAACCTCAAACATAAAAGATTAGTCCTGGTCAAAGTGTAATGGGACTCCAAAAGAGGACCAGAATACACATGGGAGCTTGAATCAGAAATGCAAAGGAAATATCCACACTTGTTCCAGTAGATCTCGAGGACGAGCTTTAAAACAAGGTGGGGAGGATATAACAAGCCTCCTGAATATTTTTGACACTCTAAAATATATTAAAATATTCCAATATGTCCTAAAATATACCCCGTATGTGAAAATCGTGCCCAAATACCTTTATTTTTATAAAAATTAATAAAAATCAAGTTTTATGGTCGCTCGCGGGCCGCGTAGCCTTTGGCTACTGCTTACGCGGGCCACGATAACAAGGAGTCAGGGCGAAACCCTAGCGTGCCACGTGTCACAATCGTATCGGAGCTAGTTGTGATGACCAGTCAAAGCTATGTCGTAGACCCCTACTACGCAGGCCGTGTAGCCGGTGGTCTCACCTTACGCGGGCTGCGTGAAACCCAAAATCAGGCCCTATATAAGAAGGGCATCGGGCCTTCAGTCGAAACTCACTCAAGATCTTTTCTTTCTCTCAATATTTACACAGTAGGCATAATTCTCGGGTATAATATCCCCCTAATTAACGAAGTTCTGCCCTGTTGTAAGTATTATAACCCCGGTTACGTATTAGATACGCTGCCCGATTGATCCAGGGTTCCGTAACTGCTGTCGAGATTCTGCCCGACGTAGTCGTTGGAATGCCGTCTCGGGGAGGGTATTACTAATGTAAATAATGGGTTATTTTACTAACATGTGTGCATTTGTGTAAATTATAGATAATCACCAGGAAACCCTTACAGAAAACCTAAGACAACAATGTGAGTAATCTCCTTTTTGTAAATTGTTTTTACAAAACCTTAAATATTTTACAATGCGATTAAGCAGTGATTGAGTCTTTGTAGCTCGTCAATTACTGCCGGTATGTTGGGGTTTTGTATACAAAATGTGGAACACGTTACCATTGGACAAAGAGTTAGCCAGTGTGTAATATGACCCACCAGTAAGGATTGACAATACTGAATGAGTAATTGTGTAGAAATAAACAATGTGATAGCTCTCAATACTGTTAATGGATAAAACTCTTCTTGATTAAACTGGTATTCACTCACAAGTATTTTCCACTGACAAAATGTTTTTAAACGCGTTTCAGGTAACAAAATGTGAAAGCAAACTTGAAGCCAACTGTACAGCACTGAAGGCTTGGAAAAGTGGCTATAAAAGTTACCTAAATAAAAGAAGATGTTTTATTCAATAAAATAGGGATTTCCCTATGAAAATGTTTGTAATGAAAACTTGGGTTTTATCCCAATATGTTTAATATTATAAAAGTGTGGTATTTACTCTGATAACCATTTCCTAACTACGGTCCTGATGAACTTTCCGATGCCAAAATGATAAACAAAATGATACCACCAAAACTGGTCTCGCGATACCCGTTCCCCGGACAGATAGGGGGCGGGGGTTGCGACAAAAACTTTCAGCAGAAAAGAGAAAAAACCTACTTGATTTCCATCTTCATCCACCAATTGCAACTATATTGAAGCAAACCTTTCAGATCCGGACTTGTCATCTTCCCTAGCTCTGCTTGTTTCCTACAAAGTTATGCTTGCCATCTTCATCTACAACAAAACAACCAAAAATGTCAAAAATTAAGGGTAGCCCGGTAGATCTGAGAAAACTTTCAGTAGAAAATTAAGGGTAGCCTGGTAGATCTTCAAATCATCGGTGTTCAACATAGGAGAAAAAGGGAAAAAGCCAGAGACGTAGGAGAAAAGGGGAAAAAGCAGAGAAAAGGAGAGGGAGAGAGAGAGAGAGGCGGGCAGATGAAGAAAAGATAGATCTGACTAATCTTAAGGGTGTTTGAATTTTGAAATCCCACCCACAAATTTGAGTGAAGTAAGGGTATTATTGGAAAGTAAGTTAACAAATGTGTTTCTTGTGCTTAAAACACTTGTACATCATGCTTTAAAGGTGTTTTAAGTAAAGTGGCAAATTACCTTAAGTTGTCCTTCGGATATGCTTTTATATATAGTATAGATATATATATATATATATATATATATATATATATATATATAGGGTCGGGATTTAGAGAAAACGGTAGAAAGTGTGAGAACGGTGAGAACGCTTATGGATCGTCCGATCAAAACAATCTATGGACTAGATTGGCGCGGTAGCGTTTTCGTAAATAACATCAATTTTAGTACGTGGACGCGCTTCATTAAGGGTAAAAGGGTCTTCTGACTTCTCTACACAAAACGCCATCTCATGAAATAAAACGCCAAACACAAAAATCACACACCATTCTAGTAAAAACGCCAATAGATATAAAACGTCAAACTTAATTATAGTAAAATGCCGCCTAAAAAAACCGCCAAAAAAATCCTATATATACAACATCTCAGACCTTCAATTAAAAACACACACAAAAACCCAAACGCCATATTTGATATTTCTCATTCGCCTTAGAAACGCCAAAAAAACCCAAACATCAAATAACTTCTAACCCAAAACGTTTTTTTGGAATTCAGTTTGGTTGTCTGTAAGATTTCGCTCAATGAAAATGGACAAAATCCTTAAGTGAGGATATTGTCCATTTCATTGAGTAAAATCTTATTGACTTATCCTGAACTTCCATCCAATTTATAACGCCAAAACATACAAAAACATTATTGAAGTTTGTTGTCAATAAAGTTTAGCTGTATGGGGTGGACAACATTGTCAGTTATCTTTCTTAACCGAGGATTAACAATGTTGTCCATCTCATGCAGTAAAACATTATTGATTTTAGCATGATTAAATTTTGAGGTTTAAGGTGCTTTTATTTGGTGGTGTTCTATTTATCGGTAAAAAGCCAAAAAAGTTAAAAAAATCAAACATTTTTCATTGGAAAATTCAAGATTGTTGGCTGAAAAGGGTCTAAACTCAATAACATTTTGCTGCATGAGATGGACAAATCTTCAAGAAAAAGATGTTGATGTTAGACTTTGTGCTTCCAAACAGCAACACAAAAAACTACTTGAAAAAGAAAAAAAGAAAATGAATCATACGAAAGTCGAACCAGCCAGTTAAGATTATTCAAAAAAGAAGAAAGAGCCTGGTGACAGTGAAGATTTGGAAGATCAATTGTTTATATATTCTATTTTTTTATTTTCTTTTTCAGTTGATTGTTATATAATAAAAACGCCAAAACAGCCAAAATGCTTGTTTAAACGCTATCATCCCGTAAAATGCTCCCAAACTATAATAAAATTACTTTGAAAAAGTATTATAAATAAACCTAAAAAATAAAAAAAAAAATAAAAACCAAACTTGAAAATGTAACTAGAAACAATAATTACAAAACAGTAAAAATGAAGATACGGAAAATTTATTATATTAGAATCTAAAACGTCAAACTTGAAAGACGTAACGTGTTACAGACTTCAGAGAAAAAAACTTATCAAAAACAATAATTACAAACAGTAACTAAAACGACGAATACTTTATTATAAAAATGCACCGCCTAACCTACACCGCCAAAAGAAATCCTATAAAATAATAACTCTCAGCAACTACCATTTAATCAAAAAAAAAAAACAAACGCTAAAAATACTACTAAATAACTCTCACTGTAAAAAGACAAAAAAATAAAAAAAATCAAAGATAGCTAATATGCTATCTTGGATATTCAGTATTGTTCTTCGTGAACTTTCACTGAATGGATTATTAGCTGAGAGGAATAACTCAGAAAGATTTTGCTGCATGAAATGGAAAAATCTTCAAGAAAAATATACTAATGACAGTCATATGTCATTTTTTATTCTTTGTTCTTGAAGAAGGCTTGGATGAGAAGAAGAGATCAATGACACTGAAAAGTCAGATGATTATAAAGATGAAGATCAAGACGAAGAAAAAGCGAAAAACCCACTCACACGTCATAGATCTATGTACCCAAACATCCACAAAAAAACCACTTCAACAGACCAGCAGGCAAAAAAATAAAACCGATTGGTTTGTTAAGTTTTACATAAAACGCCATATATTTGTTGACAGTTCTTGTACTATTAAAGAAGAGAGAGGCTGATGACAGTGAAAATTGTGAAGAGAGATCCGATTATGATTATGATTTTTAATTTATTTTTTTCGCTTCTAATTTTTTCCCTGTGGTTGTAATATAATCTTACAATTGTATAACGCCAAGACACCACAAACGCCAAAATGTATATAAAAAATAATAGAACAATGGGTCATCTGGTTTAAAACGCCTTGAAAAAACGCCATTCAGATAGATTTCCTCCTGACCCCCTGGGGTTCCAATGGCATACGATTTGAAAAACGCCATAAGCGCCAAAAATTTAATAAAACAAAACCATTAAACGCCATTAATTATTGAATTTGGTTAACAGCAAAAATCTTAAACCCCAAAAAATAAAACAATATTGGAAAAAACGGAACTAGAATAGCAGAAGATAAAAGGACAAAAAAGCTCCTTCGCCCTTCTCTATGCCACGTGACACGTGTTGGGACAGGATGCGTTTTGAGCGTTTTCTCCCGACCCCGTTTCTATATATATAGGGGAAGGTTCATTGGGGAACAATAAAAAAGTGGGGAACAGCGGGGAACCGGCTCAAACGAACTCCGATTGGACTCATTCCAGCGGCGTTGGAACCGGCTCGTCGAACCCTAACTAAGATCTCTTAACCCTAAACTCTAAATCCTAACTCCTAAACTGTAAACCCTAAAGCTAAAAAATAAGGCTAAAACCTAAGCTAAACCGTAAACTCTAAACTATAAACCCTAAAAACTAAACCCTAAAGGCTAAACCTAAAGCTAAACCCTAAAGCTAAACCCTAAACCCTAAAGCTAAACTATAAACCCTAAAGCTAAACCTTAAAGCTAAACCCTAAGGCTAAACCCTAAAGCTAAACCCTAAAAGCCAAACCCTAATATATTTAGGGTTTAGGGGTTATGATTTAGGGTTTAGGGTTAAAAGATCCTAGTTAGGGTTCGACGAGACGGTTCCAACGCCACTGGAATGAGTCCAATCGGAGTTCGTTTGAGTCGGTTCCCCACTGTTCCCCACCTTTATATATATATATATATATATATATATATATATATATATATATATATATAGGGAGAGGATCATGAGAAAACTAGATATAAATGAGAAAACCAAAAAAAAACTAACCAAAAAAGCACTAAAAAGGAAGGGGGAGACTTTTAGTGAAGGAGGGGGGGACTTTTAATGAAGGAGGGGTAAAATTGGAAAAAAAAAATATATAACTTTTCAATCAATTCCCATTTCTCCATACGTTATCATTTTAAAACGAAAATGGCACCATAAGATCACAAATTTTTGTATCTTTCATTCAAGTATATTCGAGCATATTTTTTATGACATAAAAACAGATTTATGGTGTCGTCTTGTTTTCAATACTATTATTATAGGAGTGCACATGTGCAATATAACATGTACTACAATTGCATTACATGCTTAAAATTAGCTTTTTGAGTCTAGTTTAGCTTTTAGGGTTAGTTTTTTTGGAGGTTTAGGATTAGGATTAGGTTTTTGGGTGTGGGGGGAGGGGGGGTTTAGGTTTTTGGGGGGTGGGGGTGGCGGGGTTTAGGTTTTTTTCGGGTTTATGTTTAGGGTTTAGTTTTAGGTTTTCGGGAGGGTGGGGGGTGGGGAGGTTTAGGTTTTTGGGGGGTGGGGGGGGGTTAGGCTTTTGGTGGGAGGGTGAATTTAGGTTTTTTTTTGGGGGGGGGGGGTGGGGGTTTAGGTTTTTGGGGGGTGTCGGTGGGGGGTGGGTCAAGTGGTTTAAGCATTATGTATTAGTGCACATGTGCAGTACAACCAAAAAAAATTTTTTTTTTTTTTAATTTTTTTTTCTAAGCATGAAAACTAGCGATTTTTTTATTAAAAATTGTAAAAAAACAAAAAATTTGGTATGTTTTTAGGTTTTTTTTAGGCTTTTTTGGTTAGTTTTTTGGTTTTCTCATTTAAACTAGTTTTCTCATGATCCATCCCCTCCTTCATTAAAAGTATGGGTTCGCATTTGATGTTGTTTGGTATCGTCTTATCGTGTAGCTTACACGATAAAAGTATATGAACCTCACACTATATATATATATATATATATATATAAACGATAAAAGTATGGGTTCGCATTTGATGTCGTTTGGTATCGTCTTATCGTGTAGCTTGCACGATAAAAGTATATGTATATAAAAAACGAGCGTTAGAGTTTTAAGGAACTAAACACCCTAATTAATCTAGCCACCTAAATAACTTTAGTTTTTTTACCCTATCAAGCAATCCTACCAACCCACCATTCCCCATTACGTTTAACCAACCATCACCATTTCTCCTTGTCCATTTGACTTACTTATTGGAAAAGTGAGGTCAAGGGTATGGTTATAACTTGAGTGTGTTTGTGTATTTTTACAAGACATGTGCATATAAGACTTTTTATCACCAAATCAAACACAACATACTCAATCATCCTTTCCATACGTACGGATCAAGCACCCACCCCTTCATCTTTTTTTTTTCTAACCCTCTAAACACTAAATTTACCTAGGATTTTCTAAGTGTTGAGATAATAGAAGTGTTGGAGCAAAAATCTTGGAATTTTATCTCAACACCTAAGCCTCTACATCCATTCTACAAGGAGAAACCTTCCCTAGTTTTAGAGTAGTGGTGAGAATCTTGTGCCCATTTTAGTTATACACTTTTTAATGTCCATTTGTACAAGTCTATGTCACCAAATAAGATGTTAAAAAAGAGTGTTTTGTTAAAATAGATAACTACAGATAAAAATGGTATATTTAAAAGTATATATATGTGTTTTTTTTTCATGGGTTTGTGTAAGAACTCGTATGTGTTTATTGTTGGTTTTAGTAATGATATAAGTATATGTATGAACATGTTTTTGGTGTAGGTTGATTTTTGATAAGATTGGTTATGTTCATATGGTAACATTATACTAAAAATATAGTTGAAATGAGTGTATGGGTTCGTGAGATAATGATGATGTTTATTGTGATTAACATGTTAAAATGTTAAAATATAAGTTAAGTATATTTTTGATAAAATATAGTTTAATATGTGAAAAGTGGTGAAAAGGAATTTTAAAAGTGTATATTATGCTTCCTGATAAATTTGGCATAATAGGGTTTAAAATGATCTAGTGGATGCTAACACTTGGTTTTATATGTTAAGTGCATACTTGGTGATATGTGAGTTGTATACGTAAGATGATGGTTTTGGTATGTTAAAATGGTATTTTAACATATAGATCACAAAACTAGAAAAAATTATGGTTTGATTATCATGTTAGAATCATCAAGGCTTTTATAACAAAAATTGGTATTTAAAAACAAGACTTAGGATATTTTTAGTAAAAATTGTCGTTGTATATAAATTCGGGTTTTCCAATGCGAATTAGTATTTTTGCCCACAGGTATTTTAAAATTCAAAATATATATATTTTCGGATCGTAAAATATTTTGGAATATACTTTCCGAAAAACGGCTAATAAATCTGGTAAGTGTGATCTATAGGTGATTTAGACGAATTCCATGAATTATTGCATGCTTAGCGAAAAAGGGTTAAGTGTATGTTCGTAGTATATGTAGGTAGGTGTGTGGCGTAGATTGTTAAGTGCTTATTAGAAAGTCTTTTGGACGTTGTTCCACGTGAATAAATTTTGTGGATGTCGTTCCATGTAAATAAATACGGTCCTGGTATTATGTGACAAGGTGTGATACTATATATATATATATATATATATATATATATATATATATATATAGGGGATGAATCATGAGAAAACTACTTTTAATTAGAAAACCAAAAAACTAACCAAAAAAGCCTAAAAAAATACCAAATTTTTTTACAAATTTTTATAAAAAAATCGCTAGTTTTTATGCATGGAAAAAAATAAAAAAAATATATTTTTTGTTGTATTGCACATGTACACTATTACGGATATAGTGCACATGTGTAGTACACATATAATTCACATGTGCAGTAGAACAAATTTTTATTTGAATTTTTTTTATATATAAAAAATAGCAATTTTTTTTTATGAAAAATTGAAAAAAAATTGGTATGTTTTTTAGCTTTTTTTTAGGTTTTTTTAGTTAGTTTTCTAGTTTTCTTATTTAGATCTAGTTTTCTCATGATCCTCTCCCTATATATATATATATATATATATATAGGGGAAGGTTCAAATGAAAACCACTTTTATTGTGAGGACTCGAAAACTAACTAAAAAAACCCTAAAAAACACACCAAAATTTTTTTTATTTTTTTACAATTTTTTTAATTAAAAATCGCTAATTTTATATATAAAAAAACTTTTTTTTTAAAGAAGAAAAATTTTAATTTTTTTTTGCTACTAAAAGTAGCGATTTTTGTATAAAAAATAAAAAAAAAATTGTGTGTTTTTTTTTGCTATTTTTGGTTGTTTTCACATTGGTTCTAGCGGTTCTCGCAATAAAGGGTGGTTCCTAACGGATCCTTGTCCTATATATATATATATATTTATATAGAAACAACTGGATAATCACTCAACAACGCGTCAGAACGTATAACGCTTTATTAAAAAGGTTAACATTTCATTTTGTCTAAACAATTTTGGTGAACGACTTATCAAGTAGACATGTGTTTAGCCCTTGTAACTCATTAAATTTAAGACACATGTAGTTTGGGGGAATTATTTTCAGACACTTTGATTTTGCTAAGATGCGCACAGAACGCAATTTGTGAGCCTTCACGGCCTCTTTCACTTATTTAAATGTTTATTTAATTCAGGGGACATTCATGCTTGGTTGCAGGGTATGGTAGTGGGGAATGAAATCATTTTCAGTCTATTTTGTGCGCCTAAGTTGGTTGGTTTTTAGCTCTGAAGTCCTCGTGTTATCGTTTTAGTTTAGTAACCATTAGTCGTGGTAATGACCGTGGAACAGTCGAATAGATCTATTGGGTGTAACGAGCCCCACTCCTGGTCGGTCGTGACCCGGTGGGAGTGCAATTGTGTCCGAATTTGTTAGACATCATCATGGTGTACGATGTGGTGAGGCATCATCGTTATGGGTTGGTTACAGGCTTATGTCGGCACATACGTCATGGTTTTGCAAGACCATTATTTGACAATCTTGATTTTCATTAGACTACGCATACCGGTTTTTATCAAATGTTTTTAAAGATTCATTTGTGTATTTAAACCTATGAACTCACCCACAATATGTTGACATTTTTAAGCATGCATTTCAAGTAAGTGAGCGGTGTCTCCTGGCTTAAGGATCAAGGATAGAATACATATATCGATACCATTTTTGGGGTTTGTCTTGTAATTCTCGTCCCCATGCGGGATATACTTTTCAAAGCCTTCGTTTTATAAACTATGTCTTTTGTATAAGTATTTTTAAACACGATGTTTGTTTCGGCGATGTATGCCAACTTAAATAATTGGTTTTGTAAACTTTCAAAATACATTTGGTATCGCTGGTTATTATTATCACGTAGACGTTTCTAATCGAATGCTTGAGAACCTTTCGTGGTCGCGCCTCGCATTTCCGCCTTGGGCGGGGTGTGATATTCGTCCCCTCTCTCTCTCTTTATACTTTCTCTCTCTAAAAACACATACTTGCTCTCACGCCGGATAGTGGTCGTAGTGTGGCTCTCACACCTCTACGACGAGCCTAACGTTTATTGGTTTTGTAGGGTATCACTACAAGAAAAACAATCTATAGAAACCAATTTTTTTAACCTTGTGGGCAGGACATTTCGTTCCTATAAGTATTTTTACCCTATAGGGATGACATATGGTATCTACAACTTTTGTTTCTACATGTCCCTCTTTAAAGGTTGCCTAGGTCGTCCCTATAGATGTTGTTCCAATAGGCCAACTTTAGGGACGACTTATCGTTCCTATAGAGTTAAGGGTAAATTAAACTTTTCATCCTTTATGTTTGTATCGGATTTGAATGGATGACATTTAACTTCAATAATTACAGTCACAGTCTTTTATTTGTAAAACTCATTATACTTTACATCCTTTAGTATTAACCTTGTCAAAAATTTCAGTTACATAAGGCATGTGCCTTATACATGAGGGTAAGTTGGTAATCTTTAGCTTTTCTCCACCACCAGCCCACCGTCACCTCCCCAACCTCTGGTAGCAACGAGAACCACCAGTGTGACAACCTCGAATTTCCAAGCTTAGTCATGTAATCTTGATTACTCGTTATTCCTCTTTCACTCTTTGTTACGATTAGTTATTAGTTATTAAAACGTGTATTTTGTCGGTATTCCATGTACTTGGGCCGGTTACCGGTTACCACATCATTCACTATTCGGGCCGCACATCAAGTCCTCGGCCCAATTATACCTCTATTTGATTACATATAATAAACTCATTACCTCATGTCCACTTGCACATTAAGTTATTTTAGGGGCTGCCATTTACTTGGGCTTGAGCCCATTAACTTGGCTAATTATGAACCGCCCTAAGTTGTAGTAATATAGGTGTACGTAACAAGATAATACCACACATATACAAACCCTACCTCCCTCCATAATTGGCGTACGGCAGTGGAAACCCCCTCCCCCTTGTATCGCGTTGGCAGCAGACCCCATCATTGAGGCATCCTTCGATTCGGTTGAGCGTGGTTAGTAGATTCCCTGCTATGTTAATTGTTTCCTTGTATGATCTCGTGTAACAGAAGTGAATATGAATGTTCTACGATGCTAAGTATGCTATGTGAATATTATGGGAAATTGAGAAATTGTATTATAATCATTATGTTGATGGCAGAATAGCATGTTAATGGTTGGTATGATAACATGAGGGTTATAACAATAATTATTATTTGGTTTAGTTTCATTCAAATGATTGATGTGGTTTTAAGATGAAATTGAATTGCAGGATGTTGGCTGTTGTTATCGAGGTATGTGGATGTACTCAATGTATGATTCATAATCAATTATTAAGTAACAGTAGTGGATACCTTAGCCAATTTTGATGTTAATCAGTTTTAACGGCCCAATGGAGTTGAAGTTACATGGTTGGATAAGACTTGATGACTTGAATAAGAAAGGGCGGCCCATGTGCTTGATCAGGTCAAACCATATAGATATTTTAATAATGTTGTAAATAGGGATATTATTTGAATTAATTAGATGAGGTGATGTCAATGGTAGTTGGTATGACATAATAAAAACAGAATGGTTCTATGATTGGTAGCAAATCTTAGTTTATAGGTTAGATATGCATGATAATGAATGATCATTGAAAGAACTATGTTATTTGATTTGAGTGGCATTAATTGTGGTGATGCGTGATACAATATCTTTGGTTGGGTTGCATGAATATTGGTTATGGATATGTCTATATGCGAGATTGTTTATATAGTTAAACAGATTGTTGTTTTGAACATGATGGGAAAAAACGCCTAACCCGGTCACAAACGGTAAACACAAACGCGGAAGCAAACTTCGTTTGACCAAGACTTTTCCCGAACCCGAATGAACCTGTGAGGATGCAAACAAATAGGGTATACCAACTACAATCTAAGCAGCCCGAAAACAGCCCCGAAACAGCCCGAAAACAATAACAACAAGAACACCAAATTTTAGCGTGGAAAACCTCTCAAGAAAGGAGAGTAAAAACCACGGGACTACTAGAGCCGCTTCAAATCCACTATCACCAAATTTAGAGCAATACAAAGTCTTCCCTAGGTCTACTAGAGGCATACAATAATCATCATACACTTGGAATCAACAACATCAAGCATATGGAATCAAATACAAAGACAAAAGAAGGAAATGTCACCAAATTCTGCAGCAGCGAACAGAGGCTGTGCAGACGAACTTCCAGAGCTTATTTGGACAAACCCACCGTTGGATAAGGTCTCCCTGATGTCCGAATGACTGTGCCAAAAATTCAGAGCGATCCAACGGTTCAATCTCCGGGAAATGGACGACCTCTGCAGCTAGGTTTTGAAGTGACGAACTTGCTTCTTCTTTTTGTGTGTGTGGAACTTGTGTGCGAAAATTTTGAGGGTGTTAAAAGCTGAAAAACCCTGCCATCTTGTTTTAACCATCTTCAAAGATAATGAAGTGGCCCAATAAGAATAATTGTTGGGCTTCTCATGGGCCGAAAATAAAAAAAAAACCCAACAATTCTCCCCCTTTTTGGCCTATGAGGAAGAGTTCGCCATCCCGGCGATTGAGCAACATATCTTCAACTTCTCCCTTGCCAAAGTTTTTGTCAACATATCGGAACCATTATCATCGGTATGAACTTTATCAAGTTCAAACAACTTGTCTTCAAGAGCATCTCTAATCCAATGATACTTCACATCAATATGTTTTGTTCTCTTGTGAAACATAGAATTCTTAGCAAGGTGAATAGCACTTTGATTATCACAAAGAACCACGTAGCGCCGTTGCATAAAGCCAAGCTCTTGCGTAAACCTTTTCAACCACAATAGTTCTTTGCATGCTTCTGTTGCTGCCACATACTCAGCCTCAGTTGTAGACAAAGCAACATACTTTTGCAGTCTTGACTGCCATGAGACAGCTCCCCCTGCAAAAGTCATCAAATATCCAGAAGTGGATTTCATGTTGTCTTTGTTTCCCGCCAAATCAGAATCCGTATAACCAACAAGCATTGGCTCTTCATTCCCAAATGTTATACCCAATTTGGAAGAACCACGTAGATATCTAAAGATCCACTTAACTGCTTCCCAATGCTTCTTACCTGGATTTGATAGAAACCGACTAACAACACCTACTGCATGGGCAATATCAGGTCTTGTACACACCATTGCATACATCAAGCTTCCAACCGCTGACGCGTATGGAACTTTATCCATGTCTTCAATCTCCTCCTTCGAAGAAGGGCAATCTTTGTCGGTTAGTTTAAAATTGGGAGTAAGAGGCGAACTAACCGCTTTAGCTTTAGCCATGTTGAATCTGCTAAGCACCTTCTCAATGTATTGCTCTTGTGACATGTGCAACTTCTTTGAAGCTCTATCTCTAGTAATCCGAATACCAAGAATTTGTTTTGCTGGGCCCAAGTCTTTCATAGAAAACGACTTGCTTAATTCTTTCTTCAGCTGAACAATTCTCTCTGCATTCTTGCCTACAATCAACATGTCATCAACATAGAGTAATAAAATGATAAAATCATCATCACCAAACCTCTGAAAGAAAACACAGTGATCTGAAATAGTCTTTCGGTAGCCTTGCTTCCCCATAACAGACTCAAATTTCTTGTACCACTGTCTTGGTGCTTGCTTCAACCCATAAAGACTTTTTTGAAGCTTACAGACATAGTCTTCTTTACCTTTAACCTGAAAACCTTCAGGTTGCTCCATATAGATTTCTTTATCCAAGTCACCATGAAGGAACGCTGTCTTGACATCCATTTGCTCAACCTCAAGGTCAAGACTAGCAGCTAAACCAAGAATCACCCGAATGGAACTCATCTTCACGACTGGAGAGAAAATCTCATCAAAATCAATACCCTTTCTTTGACTGAACCCTTTAACCACCAATCTGGCTTTGTACCGAGGCCGCGAGGTATGTTCTTCAGTCTTCACCTTATAGACCCACTTGTTCTTCAGAACTTTCTTGCCTTTAGGAAACTTTACTAATTCAAAGGTATTGTTCTCATACAAGGAATTCATCTCATCTTGCATGGCTTCAACCCACTCCCTTTTGTGTTCATCTTCCATGGCCTCTTCATAACACTCGGGCTCTCCCCCGTCAGTGAGTAAGACATACTCATCAGCAGAATAATGGGTGGAAGGATGACGGTTTCTTGTAGACCGTCTGAGTGGGACAAATGTTGGCATACCTGGTACTGGTAACTCTGGATGAGGACCCTCATCTAACTCTTCTTGCTCTGGAATGTCATGATTATCAGTACCGTGTTGTTCATCATGTTGAATATCTTCATTATGCGGCTCAGAGTGCTGTGGAGGAACTGGATCCAAATCAGTAAGATCATCAGTATGTTGAGGAACTATCTTTGTCTTCTCAATATCTTTCAAACTTTGATCTTCAATAAAATCAGCATCGAAACTTCTTATGAGTTTCTTTGAGATTGGATCATAAAACCTGTGTCCAAACTCATCTCCCCCGTAACCAAGGAATATACATGGCTTAGTCTTCACATCAAGCTTTGTTCTTTCATCTTTGGGAATATGCACAAAAGCCTTGCATCCAAAGACCCGCAGATCATCGTATGAAACATCTTTGCCGCTCCAAACCCTGTCAGAAACATCAAAAGACAAAGGAACACAAGGAGTACGATTAATAACATTTACTGCGGTGTTCAAAGCTTCACCCCAAAAGGAATTAGGCAACCCTGCATGTGACAACAAACATCTAACCCTTTCAGCCAATGTTCTATTCATCCGCTCTGCTAAACCATTCAACTGTGGTGTCTTTGGAGGAGTCTTTTGGTGCCGAATACCTTTCTCTCTACAATAAGCATCAAAAGGACCAATGTACTCACCTCCATTATCTGTTCGAATACACTTGAGCTTCTTCTCAGTTTGTCTCTCAACTAAGGCATGAAACTGCTTAAACACATCTAAAACTTGATCTTTAGATTTCAAGGTATAAGCCCATACCTTTCTTGAATGATCATCAATGAATGTGACAAAATATAAGCAGCCCCCAAGTGTTCTAGTCTTCATAGGACCACAAACATCTGAATGCACCAAATCCAGTATATTGTTTCTTCTATGAGGAGGGTGACTCTTAAAAGAAACTCTTCTTTGTTTACCTGCTAGACAATGAGAACACTTCTTCAAATGAACATTAGTTAAATCTGGCAAGGCATTTCTTTTCAACAATATATGCATCCCTTTCTCACTCATGTGACCAAGTCTTTTATGCCATAACTCGGTCATATCATTATCGACTAATGAGTGGACTGAATCTGTAGAGATCTTCGGATGTGCCATATATAACTTTGAACTTCTTTTACCTCTTGCCACGATCAAAGAACCACGAGTGAGTTTCCAAACACCATCACCAAAGGTACTATGGTAACCATCATCATCAAGTAAACCTGCAGAGATCAAATTAAGTCTAATATCTGAAACATGTTTTACATTATGTAAAACCAACTCCATCCCAGTATCAAACTTCAAGCAAACATCTCCAACACCAATGATCTTAGATAGCCCGTTATTACCCATCTTAACAACCCCAAAGTCACCAGGTGTATAAGATGAGAAAAAATCCCTTTGTGATGTCACATGACAAGTAGCACCACTATCAACAACCCAACTCGAATCATCACGTGTAATGTTCACCACATCATCATCACAACAAATAAAGAACTCTTCGGTAGCAGTATTAACTTCAGCTGTGTCATTGCCACCATCATCTTTCTTATGGTTGTTCTTCTTATTGTTGTAGTCGGCTTTCTTTTTCTCCTTCTTCAGTTGTCTGCAGAATTTAATTGTGTGCCCTTTCCTACCACAATGATGACATTCATAATCAGCAAACTTACCTCGAGACTTACTACGATGCTTCTCTTTGTTACTCGGACCTCTACTTTGACCTCTCCCCCTGCTTTCTGTAACTAAGACATCTGAATGTGAAGAGGAACCTTGTGACTTTCTTCTCATCTCTTCATTTAAAACACTGCCTTTAGCCATTTCCATAGTAATAATACCATTTGCTGCAGAGTTGGACAATGATGTCCTAAAAGTCTCCCAAGAATCCGGTAAAGTACCAAGAAGCCATAAGCCTTGTACCTCGTCTTCAAACTTGATACCCATTCCTGCAAGCTGATTAATAATACCCTGAAAAACATTCAAGTGATCAGAAACAGGAGTTCCATCATTGTACTTCAAATTTATCAACTGTTTAATCAAGAACAGTTTATTGTTTCCGGTCTTCCGAGCATACAATTCCTCAAGCTTGTTCCACAAAGTACGAGCGTGAGTCTCCCCGCTAATATGGTTCAAAACATTATCATCAACCCACTGGCGAATATAACCACAAACCTTTCTGTGCAAGATATTCCATTCTTCATCTGTTTTACCTTCAGGTTTATCGGTATTAAACACAGGCATATAATAATCTTTCACATAAAGGAGATCTTCCATCTTGCCTTTCCAAACATGATAATTAGAACCATTCAAATTCACAATCCTACTTGTATTAGCTTCCATCTTTCAATCAAGTTTCAACCCAGTAACAAGAGCCAATGGCTCTGATACCACTATGATGGGAAAAAACGCCTAACCCGGTCACAAACGGTAAACACAAACGCGGAAGCAAACTTCGTTTGACCAAGACTTTTCCCGAACCCGAATGAACCTGTGAGGATGCAAACAAATAGGGTATACCAACTACAATCTAAGCAGCCCGAAAACAGCCCCGAAACAGCCCGAAAACAATAACAACAAGAACACCAAATTTTAGCGTGGAAAACCTCTCAAGAAAGGAGAGTAAAAACCACGGGACTACTAGAGCCGCTTCAAATCCACTATCACCAAATTTAGAGCAATACAAAGTCTTCCCTAGGTCTACTAGAGGCATACAATAATCATCATACACTTGGAATCAACAACATCAAGCATATGGAATCAAATACAAAGACAAAAGAAGGAAATGTCACCAAATTCTGCAGCAGCGAACAGAGGCTGTGCAGACGAACTTCCAGAGCTTATTTGGACAAACCCACCGTTGGATAAGGTCTCCCTGATGTCCGAATGACTGTGCCAAAAATTCAGAGCGATCCAACGGTTCAATCTCCGGGAAATGGACGACCTCTGCAGCTAGGTTTTGAAGTGACGAACTTGCTTCTTCTTTTTGTGTGTGTGGAACTTGTGTGCGAAAATTTTGAGGGTGTTAAAAGCTGAAAAACCCTGCCATCTTGTTTTAACCATCTTCAAAGATAATGAAGTGGCCCAATAAGAATAATTGTTGGGCTTCTCATGGGCCGAAAATAAAAAAAAAACCCAACAGGTATGACATAATAAAAACAGAATGGTTCTATGATTGGTAGCAAATCTTAGTTTATAGGTTAGATATGCATGATAATGAATGATCATTGAAAGAACTATGTTATTTGATTTGAGTGGCATTAATTGTGGTGATGCGTGATACAATATCTTTGGTTGGGTTGCATGAATATTGGTTATGGATATGTCTATATGCGAGATTGTTTATATAGTTAAACAGATTGTTGTTTTGAACAAGCATATGATTATGGTGATATTTAATATAATAGCATAACAAACAGATTGTGAGGTTTAATATGTTGACAGACCACCACGTGATAGTTTATCGGCCCAATGAGTATTGTCAGCCCACCAAACAAATCGGTCCAATAATAGTCTTTCGAATACTTTAAACAGTTGTCGGCCATTTGTTTTGATAATGGTAATTTGTTTTGATAATGGTAATACTTGATGCTTGTTAGTTTTTATAATGGCCCGATAATACTTGTTTGTTGACGAAAAGCATGTGTGATGTAACTTGTGTGAAAACAATAACTTGCTTAATCATGAAACTGACATTCCTTGGTAACCACAGTAGGGTTGGTTGATTAATATGGAACAAGTAACTAGTCATACCGAGCAAACCAAGGTGAGTTCACACTTTCTACAAGACATGGGATTCCCAGGGGTTGGGAATGGGTAAAGGATTTGAACTGAAACGGCGTGATCTCCTGGTTTGGAACACGTACACACCCTCTTTATTGAAGGGTGACAACACGTGATAAGAATATAATCGGAACCTGCGTAATCTCCTGGTTTGGGAATTACGTACACACCCTCTTTATTGAAGGGTGACAACACGGATACTAGACCAAAAATCTCTATCATGAAGTCCCTCATTTTATATCGACTTAATCGCCGGGCCAATGGCGAGCGGGTCATTAGTTAGATAGCGCTATTTAGGTTTGACAAGCCTCACACCGTGCCGCAGAGGACGGGCGTGAACTAATGGATCTGGGCACGTCAATGATGATAGACATTGACGCTAGGGCACCAACTTACTTTAGTCAGTGGTCGATATGGTAAACAGGTCTAGTGGTTAACATGGGGAAGCCCCCACCAACTATGGATATGTTTGGGAAACAGGGTAAACTGATTAACTTACAACTTACAAGTGAATTCCTGGGTTTTTTTTAAACAACTTAACAATGAACACCAACCGTGAACTCGCTCAACTTTGTTGTTGACTCGTTGTTACATGCCTTGCAGGTCGTTAGGTACTTATGGAGCTTGCACGAGGAGGCGTGGTCGTTGTGGGACATGGACAACCGTGTGCCATGTTAAACATTTAAACATTTGAACTTATATTTGGTTTTGGATTTAATCATTATGCTTCCGCTTGAAACTTAAACTATGTTTTGTTTGGACACCAATTATAATGGTTAGATTTTCTAATTACTTACATGCTTGTTCAATATGATTGGTGGCTGGATCCTGGTCAGTCACGCCTCCAGCGGTGATACTCCGCGTGTGGATTTTGGGGGTGTGACAGATTGGTATCAGAGCCATTGGTTATAGTGAACTTGGTTTTAAAAAGGGGAAAAGCTTTTAGATAAAACCAGACTATAACCTGTACAGTGCTCAACGATCCACAACGACGCTTCGCTCCACGTGCAAGACTCCACACTATAGGTGATATGATTTATGTTTATATTGCCTACTTGCTAGTTACATAGAACTTTGCTCGTGATATGCTTAGATAAACGTAACAACTATTGTTTGAAAACACTTGTGTGCTTACTCTCTTCTGTCATCGCACTTTCGCGAACCTCTCTCACCCATGTTTCCTTTGATGTGACATTACACATTTGTTTATAACGAAACACACGAACACACACTCGTCACTATAGCAAGATGGCATGGATTGCTTGCTCACCTTATGATGCGTTGATAGTATGCCATAGTCCTTAAGTTTTTGTGATCTTAATACATTGACGACCTCCGTTTGACATCTGAGTTTGAGGAACCATTTGACATGAGTTAGGAGGAACTGAGATGAGCATGCAAATTGCAATATTATTGTGGGTGCACACATAATAATAATGTGGGGTGCATGGGAGTCCCAGTGAGCCTTGACAAGTGGAAAAGGGGTTCCGTTCCGTTATTTGACCAATGTGAAACATAACAAACCTATAGGGGTCATAGCAGTGATTGTCCCCTACTCGAATGTGAACTTTTCATTCATCTCTGGATCCTTTCGAATCTCGATGCTATCGAGTATTACCTGAACACCCATCTGAACACCTAGCGAACCGTGTAGAATGTTAGGTGCTTATACGAACGTCCCTGAGTAGGATGTCGCAGCGTCGAATGATCGATCGATACCTTTCTTTTTTTTTCCTCTTCGTTTGTTGGAACTCATGTATTGACGCCTCAGATTATGAAGTGTGATCACTTCTGCAACACTCCCGCAACATACTGAGTATTACTCGAACCACTTGCAACATCGATGGACAGGAGGATGAGCGTAGCACTTTACCGACCTCAGTACTTTGACGACCCTGATTACCGGCAATGAGCACCAGCGAATTGGCTTCAAACGAATCCTTAACCCTTGTCAGCAACTCATGGGAGTGAACTCTTATGAATCATTCGGGGCATAAGTGAGGACAGCTGATGGTAGTATGGAAGATGTGACTGCCAGCACAGTGAGTAACGCGTTAGGACGTGGCTCAGAATGTGAAAAGATGGACCTTGATGGTGAAGAGTCGTAGAGCTTCGTTTCAAACAACAGCATTAGAGGCAACGGTCACGGCAACAACAAGGTATTTGTAATGGTAACCAACAGTATGGAAAGTGAAGGTGCTTACGACATGGAGTGGCCAATGTTAAATTCAACGACAACAACCAATGGAACGACGGCCGTACTGGAAATCCTCGCAACGAGTACAACAACACGGGAAATGATGCTCATAGAGGGACATTAGGGATTGGCGTGGGCGACGCCGGGATTATAACAACATGGTAGCCTACGTGTTCTTGGTGACTAATCACTACGCCACTGTTCTGCTTAACCCTGATGCTTCTTGAAACCCAACCTGTTGTGGAATCGGCTGATGGCGAAAACAATGAAACCACTCGAATTCCAGGTTGGGGATAGAGTGCTACTCAAAGTCTCACCTTGGAAAGGTGTAGTTCGTTTTGGCAAATGAGGCAAACTCAATCCGCGTTACGTCGGACCGTTCGAAATCATAGAGAAAATAGGCAAAGTGGCCTACAAACTGAACCTACCAGCAGAACTCGGTGGAGTTCACAACGTATCTCACGTGTCAAATCTGAAGAAATGTCTGTCAGATGAGACCCTCATAGTTCCTTTGAAGGAGCTCACTATCGACGATCAGTTGCGATTTGTCGAGGAACCAGTTGAAATCCCGGACCGAGACGTTAAGGTCCTCAAGCACACTAGAATATCTCTTGTTCGAGTTCGTTGGAACTCCCGTCGTGGCCCAGAGTTCACCTGGGAACGAGAAGACCAAATGAAACTCAAGTATCCCCAGTTGTTCGGAAACAGTGCAACCACTACTGAGGCTGAAGCTACTACAGAATTTCGGGACGAAATTCCAAACCAACGGGGGGATGATGTGACACCCCAGGAAAACCAGGAAACAACACAACATAACTAGCTTCCTCAGTAACTACGTACTAAATTTCGGGACGAAATTTCTTTCAAGTTGGGGATGATGTGACAACCTCGAATTTCCAAGCTTAGTCATGTAATCTTGATTACTCGTTATTCCTCTTTCACTCTTTGTTACGATTAGTTATTAGTTATTAAAACGTGTATTGTGTCGGTATTCCATGTACTTGGGCCGGTTACCGGTTACCACATCATTCACTATTCGGGCCGCACATCAAGTCCTCGGCCCAATTATACCTCTATTTGATTACATATAATAAACTCATTACCTCATGTCCACTTGCACATTAAGTTATTTTAGGGGCTGCCATTTACTTGGGCTTGAGCCCATTAACTTGGCTAATTATGAACCGCCCTAAGTTGTAGTAATATAGGTGTACGTAACAAGATAATACCACACATATACAAACCCTACCTCCCTCCATAATTGGCGTACGGCAGTGGAAACCCCCTCCCCCTTGTATCGCGTTGGCAGCAGACCCCATCATTGAGGCATCCTTCGATTCGGTTGAGCGTGGTTAGTAGATTCCCTGCTATGTTAATTGTTTCCTTGTATGATCTCGTGTAACAGAAGTGAATATGAATGTTCTACGATGCTAAGTATGCTATGTGAATATTATGGGAAATTGAGAAATTGTATTATAATCATTATGTTGATGGCAGAATAGCATGTTAATGGTTGGTATGATAACATGAGGGTTATAACAATAATTATTATTTGGTTTAGTTTCATTCAAATGATTGATGTGGTTTTAAGATGAAATTGAATTGCATGATGTTGGCTGTTGTTATCGAGGTATGTGGATGTACTCAATGTATGATTCATAATCAATTATTAAGTAACAGTAGTGGATACCTTAGCCAATTTTGATGTTAATCAGTTTTAACGGCCCAATGGAGTTGAAGTTACATGGTTGGATAAGACTTGATGACTTGAATAAGAAAGGGCGGCCCATGTGCTTGATCAGGTCAAACCATATAGATATTTTAATAATGTTGTAAATAGGGATATTATTTGAATTAATTAGATGAGGTGATGTCAATGGTAGTTGGTATGACATAATAAAAACAGAATGGTTCTATGATTGGTAGCAAATCTTAGTTTATAGGTTAGATATGCATGATAATGAATGATCATTGAAAGAACTATGTTATTTGATTTGAGTGGCATTAATTGTGGTGATGCGTGATACAATAATAGTCTTTCGAATACTTTAAACAGTTGTCGGCCATTTGTTTTGATAATGGTAATTTGTTTTGATAATGGTAATACTTGATGCTTGTTAGTTTTTATAATGGCCCGATAATACTTGTTTGTTGACGAAAAGCATGTGTGATGTAACTTGTGTGAAAACAATAACTTGCTTAATCATGAAACTGACATTCCTTGGTAACCACAGTAGGGTTGGTTGATTAATATGGAACAAGTAACTAGTCATACCGAGCAAACCAAGGTGAGTTCACACTTTCTACAAGGCATGGGATTCCCAGGGGTTGGGAATGGGTAAAGGATTTGAACTGAAACTGCGTGATCTCCTGGTTTGGAACACGTACACACCCTCTTTATTGAAGGGTGACAACACGTGATAAGAATATAATTGGAACCTGCGTAATCTCCTGGTTTGGGAATTACGTACACACCCTCTTTATTGAAGGGTGACAACACGGATACTAGACCAAAAATCTCTATCATGAAGTCCCTCATTTTATATCGACTTAATCGCCGGGCCAATGGCGAGCGGGTCATTAGTTAGATAGCGCTATTTAGGTTTGACAAGCCTCACACCGTGCCGCAGAGGACGGGTGTGAACTAATGGATCTGGGCACGTCAATGATGATAGACATTGACGCTAGGGCACCAACTTACTTTAGTCAGTGGTCGATATGGTAAACAGGTCTAGTGGTTAACATGGGGAAGCCCCCACCAACTATGGATATGTTTGGGAAACAGGGTAAACTGATTAACTTACAACTTACAAGTGAATTCCTGGGTTTTTTTGAAACAACTTAACAATGAACACCAACCGTGAACTCGCTCAACTTTGTTGTTGACTCGTTGTTACATGCCTTGCAGGTCGTTAGGTACTTATGGAGCTTGCACGAGGAGGCGTGGTCGTTGTGGGACATGGACAACTGTGTGCCATGTTAAACGTTTAAACATTTGAACTTATATTTGGTTTTGGATTTAATCATTATGCTTCTGCTTGCAACTTAAACTATGTTTTGTTTGGACACCAATTATAATGGTTAGATTTTCTAATTACTTACATGCTTGTTCAATATGATTGGTGGTTGGATCCTGGTCAGTCACGCCTCCAGCGGTGATACTCCGCGTGTGGATTTTGGGGGTGTGACAACCAGCATCTTTACAACCACACCGAACCACAAAACCCTACCATTAGAAACCTTAAATGTATAACCCCCAATCCTTCCTGTATCCACTCATCTTCTACAAATTTGTACACAGATCTGTAAAACGGCAACCATGGTAACCTTCAGTGGATTTCAATTTAAATAGATCGTGGCTGCTCTGACAAGAGTCAGAGGAAGACGGCGATGGTAGAACAAGATGCCACTTCCGATTCAATCTAGAACAATATAGAACAATATAATCACCTCACTACAGATACCAAACACATAGATTAACTAGAATAAACCTACAATTATCGCTACCTGAATCAGAATCGCTGCGTTAAGAAGACGAACACAAGTAAGAATCACTGCGTGAAGAAGATGAACGTGAGTACGAGAACTATACGGAATATTTCCGTTGTACGGCGGTTATAAAACTGCAACTACAACTGTGTGTGGCAGCAGGATTCATGGTTAGAGGAAGAAGAAGGGCTTTTGAATTCAAAAGTGTAGGTCCGTTTGCGGATCGCCGGACAACTACGAGATCTTGTTTCGGATACCGTAACGAGTGCGGAATCCACGTTACGATACAAACCGAGCGAGAGATAAACACAACACAAAAATTCAACGTTTAACGGTTGTATATTGATATCGACAGAGTTTAGTTACAGAATGATAAAATACGAAATAAAACTAAACTCTCTGTTTTCTCTCTATCAGTTGTGTCTATCTGTTCTGTCTTCAGTTTATATAGACAAAACAAATCAGTGCATCGACGAAGAGTGGTCTGGGCTACAAACAATCACCAGTCCCACGAAGACTAGGAGTCTTCGTGGACTATGACAACGAACCTTCAAATCTGACGAACAATCATTCTTCATCACATGCATTCTTCGTTGACAAGTATGGACGAACCCTCTGTTCGTCGCATGGTGATTCTTCGTTGGGCACAATCTTCGTCAATACATGTACAGGGGTTCTTCATCATTATGTTTGCATCATGTTGACTTTGCAGACTTATATAATAATAGCAAACATCACTCATGTATTAACAACAACAATTAATTGGTTCTAAACAATAATTCACGTTGAGATACCAATCCATGCATTGTTAATTCATCCTATGACATCATCATGGTGATGTGTCAGCGGGAAACGGTTCGCGGCTCTTCGTGCTTCGCGTGTCGAACTCTGGGACGCATGACGGAGGAATGTCGCGACGTCGGATT
>JARYGA010020843.1:0-24914 GCA_030545235.1 Helianthus tuberosus | reverse complement strand
GCCAACGAGGCAGAACTTCAAGGAATCATTGCTGCCGCCATTGCGCAGTATGCAGCCTCACAAGGAGGAACAAGTGGAAGTAATTCGAACAACAACGGCAACAACAACCCACCACATGGGTGCACTTACAAGCAGTTCCTCGACTGCAAGCCCGTGAACTTCGACGGCATCGGAGGTGCTGTTGCTTTTGTAAGATGGGCCGAAAAGACGGAGTCTGTTCTTCGAATGAGCAAGTGCGCTCCAGACCAACAAGTGACTTACATTTCTGGGCTATTTTTGGATGGAGCCCAATCATGGTGGAACTTACAAGTGCAGACTTTGGGAAAAGCTGCTGCTTACGCGTTGACATGGGCTGAGTTAAAAGAGTTGATGCGAAGGAAGTATTGTTCTCGTGCTGAGATACAAAGGTTGGAGACTGAGTTCTGGCATTTAAGGATGGATGGTCCCAAGATCGCAAAGTACTTTCAAAGATTTCATGATTTATCCCACGTTGTGCCGTACATGGTCACACCGGAATTCAAGCGAATTGAGCGCTTTATCTGGGGTTTAGCTCCACAGATCATGAGTATGGTCACTACTTCCAAGCCTGCAACAATCACAGAGGCCATCGATTTGAGCGTGGCTCTTACTGAGGAAGCCATCCGCCTGAACAAGTTTTCGAATGTTGAGCCAAAGAAGAAAGAGACTCACGTAGAGTCGTTCGGTGAGAATAAGAGGAAATTCTCGAACTTCAAGCAGGGAACTAGCGGTGTTGGCAAGAAAGGAGAATCAAGCACACCGGTCCAAGCTGCAACCGGTGCTGGGAAGAAAGGAAAAGGCTATATGGGTTCACTTCCCAAGTGTAACTCCTGCCAACGTCATCATTCTGGCCGGTGTGGGCCAAAAGTATGTGAAGCTTGTGGAAAAGTTGGCCACTTGAAGGATTCTTGCTGGGCTAGTGCTGGCCGGGGAGGTCAAGGAGGTTTTGGTAGTAGGAACAATAATCGTGGTGGTAATGGAAATCGTCCCCAAAGGAATAATGGAGGCACTGGAAATCGAGGGAACAATGCAAATCAAGCTGGGGACGCGAATCAAAATCAAAACAACAATCAAGCAGGGAACGGAGGAGGTAATGGTCAAAAATGGGGTTGTTTTAACTACGGTGACATTGGACACTTTAAGAGGGACTGCCCATGATTGAATCAAGCCAGCGGAAGAGTGTTTAACATTGAGGCGAGGGAAGCACGCCAAGATCCCAACGTTGTTACTGGTACGTTCCCTGTAAACCAACGCTTTGCATCTGTTTTGTTTGATACTGGTGCGGATTATAGTTTCGTGTCGTTAGAATTTAAGAATATACTTGGATTGACACCTAGTAAGTTAGATGTTCCGTACTCGATCGAATTAGCGAATGGGAAACTAGTTGAGACGGGTGAAGTTATAAGAGGATGTTTGATAGAGTTGGGAGGACACGAATTTACGCTAGACTTACTACCTGTCAAATTGGGAAGCTTTGATGTGGTAGTGGGAATGGATTGGCTATCGAGTAACAAATCCGAGATCGTTTGCCATGAGAAGACCATCCGCATCCCACTAACGGATGAAGAAACGATCATAGTGCACGGAGAGAAGCATGATACGCCACTGAGAATTATTAGCTTCCTGAAAGCTAGAAAGTGTTTACGGAAGGGATGTGTTGCATTCTTGGCACACATCGTTTACAACAAAGCTGCGGAACCGAAGATCGAAGACATTCCAGTTGTGAAAGAATACCCTGAAGTCTTTCCAGAAGACTTTCCGGGGTTACCGCCACAGCGACAAGTCAAGTTCCACATTTACTTGGTTCCACGCGCCGTGCCTGTAGCCAAGGCACCCTATAGACTTGCGCCCTCGGGAATGCAGGAGTTGTCGACACAACTCCAGGAGCTATTGGATAAAGGATTCATTAGGCCAAGCTTCTCACCATGGGGAGCTCCAGTACTGTTCGTTAAGAAGAAGGACGGTAGTTCTCGTATGTGCATTGACTATCGCGAGCTTAATAAGTTGACTATCAAGAACAGATACCCTTTGCTGAGAATCGCTGATCTTTTCGACCAACTACAAGGTTCAAGCTACTACTCGAAGATCGATTTGCGATCTGGTTATCATCAACTAAGGATACAAGAGGAAAGTATCCCGAAGATGGCCTTTAGGACTCGTTATGGACATTACGAGTTCCTAGTCATGTCGTTTGGGCTGACCAACGCACCTGCAGTTTTCATGCACCTAATGAACCGAGTCTGCAACCCATACGTGGATAAGTTTCTGATCGTACTTGGATAAGTTTCTGATCGTATTTATTGACGACAAAGGACGAGCACGAACAGCATCTAAGAGCTATTTTGGAGTTGCTGAAAAAGGAAAAGTTGTACGCCAAGTTCTCGAAGTGCGAGTTCTGGTTGCGTGAAGTCCAATTCCTTAGACACGTGGTTAATGGAAATGGAATCCATGTTGATCCCACAAAGATCGAGGCAATAAAGAATTGGGAGATCCCAAAGACGCCAACCGAGATTCGACAATTCCTAGGTTTGGCTGGCTACTATCGAAAATTTATTGAGGATTTTTCAAAGATCGCTCAACCATTGACCTTCCTCACATAGAAGGATAACAAGTTTGATTGGGGAATCAAACAGGAAGAAGCATTCCAGTTACTGAAAGACAAGCTTTGCAATGCGCCGATCTTAGCGCTACCAGAAGGAACTGATGATTTCGTGGTATACTGTGAAGCCTCGCGTCAAGGATTGGGTTGCGTGTTGATGCAACGCCAAAAATTCATAGCTTACGCTTCACGCCAATTGAAAGTTCATGAGAAGAACTATACCACGCAAGATTTGGAGCTAGGCGCTGTGGTATTTGCGCTGAAAATCTGGAGACATTATTTGTATGGTACTAAGTGTACAATCTTTACGGATCATAAGAGTCTGCAGCACATATTCGACCAGAAAGAGTTGAATATGAGACAAAGATGTTGGATCGAATTATTGAACGATTACGACTGCGAGATCAAGTATCATCCAGGGAAGGCGAATGTGGTTGTCGACGCCCTAAGTCGAAAAGAAAGGTTCAAGCCCATAAGGGTTAGGGCTTTGGAGATGATTATCCAGACAGATCTTTCCCAGCGTATTCGTGCCGCTCAGAAAGAGGCTCTGAAAGAAAGGAACATTGAAGAGGAATATCTCCGTGGGATGGAGAAGCAATTAGTGCCAAACGAGGAAGGAACGCTATGCTTCATGAAAAGGATTTGGGTTCCTCTGTTTGGTGGTTTGAGAAAAGTTATTTTTGATGAAGCTCACAAATCTCGGTACTCAATTCATCCCGGTGCGGATAAGATGTACCAAGATCTTAAGGATTATTACTGGTGGCCTAGGATGAAAGGCGATGTTGCTGTTTATATTAGCAAGTGTTTAACGTGCCCCAAGGTGAAAGCTGAATACCAGAAGCCTTCGGGACTTCTGCAACAACCCGAGATTCCCAAGTGGAAATGGGAACAGATTTCAATGAATTTCGTAACGAAGTTACCAAGGACGCCCAGAGGCCATGATATGATTTGGGTGATAGTAGACCGCCTAACAAAGTCCGCACATTTCTTACCAATCAAAGAAAAGGACAACACGAGTAAACTAGCTGAAATATACATGCGAGAGATTGTTGCACGTCATGGAGTGCCTCTCTCGATCATCTCTGATAGAGATGGGAGATTTGTATCAAGGATTTGGCAATCCTTCCAAGAAGCTTTTGGCTCGCAGTTGAACCTGAGCACTGCATTTCATCCGCAAACTGACGGCCAAAGTGAACGAACTATACAGACTTTGGAGGATATGCTGAGAGCATGTGTAATGGACCTAGGTGGTAGTTGGGATAATCATTTACCATTTGTTGAATTTTCGTACAACAACAGCTACCACACAAGCATTGGAGCCGCGCCATTTGAAGCCCTTTTATGGACGCAAGTGCCGATCACCACTGTGTTGGGCTGATACAGGTGATAGGCAGCTTGTTGGTCCCTAAATAGTCCAAGAGACGACCGACAAGATTGCACAGATTCGAAAACGCATCGAGGCGGCTCGCGACAGACATAAAGCCTATGCAGATCCAAAGCGAAAACCTTTGGAATTTCAAGTTGGGGATATGGTTTTATTGAAGGTTTCACCCCTGGAAGTGTGTGGCACGCTTCAGAAAGCATGGGAAGTTGAATCCGCGTTACATTGGCCCTTTCAGAATCCTGCAAAGGATTGGGCTTGTAGCCTACAAGTTGGACCTACATGCGGAACTAAATGGTGTTCACGACACATTCCATGTATCAAATTTGAGAAAGAGTCCAACACAGGAGACAGTGATCATTCCTGCTGACAAGGTTCATATCGACGACACGCTCCACTTCACTGAAGAACCCGTTGAGGTTACGGATTGGAAAGTTAACAAAACGCGCAAGAGCAGCGTCAAACTCGTCAAAGTTCGTTGGAATGCAAGACATGGGTCTGAATTCACGTGGGAACGTGAGGATCGTATGAAAGAGAAATAACCCCATTTATTCCCCAAGACCCCTGCAACTAGAAGCAGAGCCTAAAATTTTGGGACGAAATTTATTTAACGGGGGGAGAATGTGACAACCCTCACCAAACCAGGTATCCGTACGAATTAATTAATATTTAATTAATGTTTAATTACTGTGCTTGCTTACAACTGTGGTTAAACTGCTTCTTGATTTCTGATACGTACATACTCATGCATCACATTTTATACTGTCACTCTATTATTTACACACAAACATCAGTGACAACCTTGATGCACAAAAGCACAGTGAGCACACCATACGGATAACCCAGTAAACATGCTGACATTGCCAGCACTAGACAGACACTGTCTCTAAGGCCAGTATGAGCCGGGAATAGATTACTACACTAGTAAGGAGTGTAGGGAGGTGAGGATTGTAAAACTGCGTCACTAGGTGATAGTTATAGTGACCGGATGTGCCTAAAACATGCTTCAACTACAAAATTCCGCACTTTATGCAAAAATTCAGCATTTAACTTAACTAGTGAAGTGCAAAAACATGGTAAAATAATACTAGACACTTTCCAAAGTTTCGGGGATTTATTGTGTCACTAAAAACACTATTAAAGGCTCTTAAAAGCTTTACTTGACACTTTAACGGATCAATATCCAACCGAACAACCGGACTTTACCCGGAACATAAAAATATTGTCTATGACATTGTTTTTCCTTTTCTGAGCTAGTTAGGGTTCCCGAATACCCTAACACCCGTTATATTACATAACACACTATTAAACTAATTTAGATACCTAACTAAACAAACTAGACACTAACTATATGGTTGAAATCAAACCATAACCCCCCCCCCCCCCAACCGATCGGCTCCCAAGAGGGGACACACCCCTTACATTTTTAAATATTTTATTTGACTTTGTCTAAGATCTGGAGAACATATTATTTGATGGTTAATACACTAAAATGGTTTATAAATATAACCACAAGAACATTACATTCACATCAAACACTTAAACAAAAATTGATCTCTCTCTCCCTCTTGCCATTATTCTCGGTCGAAACCATAGCCAACCATCTCACCATCTTCAAGCTTTGATCTTGCTCTTTTACATACATCCAAAGGTGAAAGGTCACACACAAGGAGGCTCGGTGCTTTCGGAATCTCAAGGACCTCACTACGTTGCTTTTATCCACCTTGTTTTCGCTTTGATTCTTCCCTAGCCTTGAGCTAGTTGTAAGTGCTTCTAAACACTCTCTTGTTCATGTTTAAAGTGGTTAATAAGAGATTTAACAGATAAAAATCCAAGAACATACAAGATCAAAACATAAAGTCTTGTAAGAATGATAAATAAGTTGGTTAAAGAATAACTAGTGGTGTAAATCTTATGAAACTTGCTTAGTTGAGATTATTTTATGTTGTTTGATGCTAGTAGTGGGATAGATCATCACCTAACCATGCTAGATCATGTTCATGGAACATGAACTAGTAGTTGTTAAGTGTGAAAGTTACAAGATGATGAACTCTTCCACTAACAAAACATGAACTTGTGTAAAAGTGATTTTTCTGGTAAAATAGAGTTTTAAACTAGTAGATCTAAAGATCTACAAGTGGTATTTTCGAAGAACCAAGTGTAAGATTCAAATCATGTTTAAAAGCCGGATCTTTCATGAACTAAAAGCATTTTTGTGAACAAACAAGTGTGTAAACACTTGTGTGACAAAAGGATTTAACAAAGGAATAGTTTCGTAATTTTTGGACTAGAAGTTGTAAAGTTACATCTTCTTTAAAAATAAAGTTTTTCAAGAAACCGAATCATTTTTAAAGATAGAAAGATCTACTAAAAATGTTGGAAGGTTACTACATAATTTTACACGACTTACAAGTTCTTGTGTTTGCGATCTATACTTATTTTTGACTAGTTGATGTTTGAATATTGTATATTGATGATTGGAAAATTGTTGATTGAATTTTGAAAAGAAAATGATACGCTAGTGAGCGTGGCCACCTCCAGTTACAGAGGAAACTCTGGCGAAATTTTTTTCAGAAAATAACACTTAGAATATTTTTGGTGACAAGTGTTTATAAATATATTTTTGACTTGTTTTCCAAAGAAACTTTGCCATGATTTTTATAAAATAACCAAGTATTCGGAGGTGGATTTTCGTAAATAAAACTTGTTAAATATATATTTAGAATATATATTTCATAGTAAAACACTTGTGTGATTTTATGATTATTTTGTGAACTACACATATATTATTTTTAGGATAAAAATAATATAACTCGTATACACTAAAAAGTAACGACTCCAAAAGAATACCAACGCCTTCACAAATAAATATCTAAGTTACACCGGTATTATTTTTACCACCCGAACTTTAAATGTAACTTAAGTATTTTCGGAAAAATACTCTTAAATGTGTATTTTGATAAAAGTATTATTTTGGGAATCGTATGGAATAAAATATAATATTTTTGGGGAAAATATGTATATTTTGGAGATAGAATATTTTAGACAAATGAATAAAAATATATTTTATTAAGTGAGACTTAATAATATATTTTTGGAATTACAAAAACGCACATGTATTAAAACCCCCATCCTTGGGAAGGAATATAATTACCAAATAATTAAGAAGTGGAAATACGAAATAGTTGCCTAACTATTTCCCAAAAACGATAAACCTTAAGTCAAGGCACGGCCGTCCGTCTAATAGAAGTTAGTACGTGTAGGTCGTCACGCAGCAGGTTGATTTGGGATTGACTATTTCGAGACGCACTTCAGTGAGTTCATGTCCCCCTTTTCTCTTAACTGTTTTCAGTTTTATACTTCGGGGGTGAAATACATGTTACTATGATTACAAATACTTTTTATATGGTATGGTTAGCGTAAGGAGGGTTACTACTTAGATCATGTGAGTGAGTAGGCGGAAACTAGAGGCCATTAATCCTCATTGTAGGACCGAGGGTCAGTAGCGGTAGATCTATCTGGGTGTAGCGAGCCCAACTCTAGGCCCAACAGAACGGACCTCGGGGTGACTTTGTACCCGACGCAAAAATCTGCTAGGTTTGAGTCTTCCTACTGCACTTCACACATATCAATGGCCTTGCAAACCATTGGTGATCTCTTTATTTCCTTATTTGCTACATACCAGGGATTTTATACTTACAAAGGTTTTACATACTCACTTTCACATGAACTCGCTCAACATTTTTGTTGATTTTTCAACTTACATGTATTTCAGGGAATTGGGGATCTGGCGAGGTATGCTATGTTTTCAAGCTGCGTAAAAAGGGTGATGTCATCCAAGTTTAGGGGTTGTGACTTCTACCTGGACGAGTCACAAGTCTTAAGCTGTGTTTATTTCATGTCTGTGGTTGTGTCTTTCGAACAAGATTTTATTTAGTTGTGTTGTAAACTCGATGCATGTGTCAACGCTCTAAAACAATGTTGTCGTATTTTACTTTTAAAACTTGAAGTAATGGATGATCATCATGGTTTTACTTTCATATAGCTTTGTTGTGATTAAGTTATGGTATTAAGAAGTCACACCAAATAAACCCACGCTTCCGCAAAGCCAGGGTGTGACAATCGGTGCTTCGTCCCATATGATTAGTTGGGTTTCCTTTAATAATCTGGCAATATCACTATTTCGCTTAATTTTGCACATTGAATCTTCTGTTAGATTAATGGGGATATGGAACCGAGAATGAGTTGTCCTTCCACGGGAAAGTAATAACGAAGCAATACCACTTGAAGCCACATTTAAAACTATTCCATTTCTACATCGAACATCGAAAGCCAAAGTCTTCCATAAAAAGGTTTTTCCAGTTCCACCGTAACCATAGACAAAAAAAGGCCTCCTTTACGACCTACAACAACTTCCATTATTTCGTCAAAAACCGCTCGTTGTTCATCTGTAAGAGATTGATGTAACCTGTTAAACTCAGTTTGTACTTCATCTAGGTCATGTAACAGCTCTTCATTGATCAGGCGATTAGAAGCATCACGTAAGGAATCGTCATCAGGGTACGGCATAGTGACAAACCTTCGTAATGATGAACCATTGGAAATTAAATAGTTTTCAATTTTCAACAAAGTAAGGTTCTTAATCTGATATTCAGGAAGCACTAAACCTAACAAATCAAAAAATTAACATTATTAATTAAAAAATCAAAATGTAGTATGTGAAATAAAAGAGATAGATCAGAACCTGAAATATTTGTTTCTTTTTGTCGTCTATAAACAATATCATCAGCTAAGTATTTCCACGTGTTCTCCCAAACAAATTCTGGCCGTGAAAGAGTATTTGACAAAAGCAGGGTAGCAAATAACGCTCGAAGATACCCATCATGTCCTTCAAAACTTGCTTCTTTAATGGCCTCAACGTATTAATTGTCATCATCTAAGAGTCTCATCGCATAGGAAGCATCCCTAAAAGTCGGGAATAATTGATCGTTAACTGTACGTATCTCCTCGAATGATCTAGGCCATTTAACTTTATTGAGTAGTATCCTCAAAAAATAAGGTTCACCCAATGCAGGAGATACAGAATGAATCCGGCCAACACACTGGTACGACTTACGTACCTGCCAACATCTATCTTTAAGTATCCAAACAAATTTGTGTTGGTGCACTACGTCTGTCGTCTACGTCTTCAGTCAGTTCTCAGTTCGGTGCGAAGAATTGATCAAGCATGATGTCATGATGACATCATCAAAGTGATGTCATCAATGACATCATTCAACTTAATCACACAAGAAGACAAAGTTTTTAGATGTTAAATTTTGTATTCGGTCAAGTTCTAATTTTGTTTATGTGTGGACCGCTCTTGTTACATTTCTGGATCGCTTATATGGTTATCAAGCTGGTTCGCTTATATGTCCATGTAAGTAAGAGCGAACCAGAACTCCTATATATAGCTATCATGAGCGGATCTCAGTCATAGTTCTAGGTGTTTTCTTCCGGTGAGCCACGAAGTGCTGCCGAAGTGTCGACAGGTTGTACACGTCTTCAAGATCAATAAAATCGACAGTTTTATGTGTATACGTGCTGAATTACATCGTTACATTTGTTTCCGCCACTTGTTTCGGTGAAAAACTCTTCTACACGACTCGTTCAGGTCGGAACTCGATCCTACAATTGGTATCAGAGCCAGTGAAGAAGAGTTTTCTACAATTCAGCAGCGATTTCTGTTTCTACACCTTTCTTTTCCGAAAAACAAAACTTTTTACGGTCAAAATCGGCCAAATTTCACATATATTGTGCGTAAACATGTTTTGATCAATCCTTGAAAGTTTCAAAGCTTGAATCGACCTAAAACATCGGATTTTTGAAGAATCGCTCATACGAACTCGTAAAAAGTGACATCAGCAGGCTGGTCCGCTCCAAATTACCTATCTGGTCCGCTTATCCGGACATCAGCTGGTTCGCTCATCTGGTCCGCTTATCCGGACATCATCTGATCCGCTCTTGTGGTTCGCTTATTCGAACATTCTGGTCCGCTCTTAGTGACACTAGTGATTTAGTCTTTGTGACATGTTTGATTCAGCTTCAAAAATGGATTGAAAGTTAATCGAATTGTGTGATACTTTATCGAGGTTGTCAGTTGTTGAGAAAAGAGCTCATGTGATCACATTTAATGTTGTCAGCATAGTGATATTTGAACTTGACATTTCATGAGATTGCATGTGATATGTGATTTACTAGACATTGAAAATTGTTTCAAGATAAAGTTGTCAGCTCATTACGTGAATCCATACACTTGATCGGTCCAATGAGATAATAATTCACCGACCCATCATTTGGTTTGTAGTTGGCCCATGTGCATTATTAATGGTATAGATATACATTGAATTGTTTGTCGATGTAGTGGATTTTGAGGTCCAATTAGATCCAAGTAAAAGTGTGGTCAAATAAAAAAGGTCTTGATCAGATTTTGTTGGTAGTTGATGTCAGCCCAGTATACCGAGCCCATGTGAATTTTAAAAAAATTTAGACCCAATCAAGTAATTGAATCAAGTAATTGGGGTGCAATATAGTCAAAGTATAATTCAAAGTTGTCAGGCCTATACAATTTGAAGTTTTTGGATTGGACGGTCGATTTTGGATCCACATTTTGATAAATGGGCTGCTAATTGTAGACAAATAGTATATTGAGCCAATATTATTCAAGTTTAATAGTGGGTTTGTGAAATTTGGTATTTTTTAAACTGAGTGGTTTAAAACGAGTTTTGGATCAAGTTGTTATCAAGTTTCAAGACTTTGTGATTGGACTTGTAAGTGAGCCTCGTGGTTGTGGACTTTGAATTAAAAATTTTTGAACCAAGTCGTTTGAAGTTCACTAGACCGCACGAAATTTAACTCGTTTGAAGTATCAAACACTCGGATTGTTTGCTTTTGTCAGACTGTTTGAGATTTCCAGCTTGTTTCAAAACCCCAGCTCGTTTGGAATTCTGATTTGGTGAATTTTTTTAAAACGAAACATGGATTTTGAAGAGGAAATAGCGTATTATTATTACGAATCTCAGCAATTCATTCCGAAAAAGAACGAAGAAGAATCAGTTTCAAAAGAAAAGGTTTCTCCAATCTTTGATCACTCATCAGATGAAACGTGTGATGATGATAGTGAAGAAATTCGAAAACTTGAAAATTATGAAAGAAAATTTTCAACTGATAGTGATGATGATGATTCATTTTTTCCAGGTAAAACGGAGAGAATCAAAGAAAAACAAGATGCGAAAAAGAAGGTTACAAAACAAGATGATAGTGATGATGATACTGAATATTGGAAGAGAAAATTCGAAGCTGATATGAAACTGATTGCTGAAAGTGACAGTGAAGATGAAAAGATTAAAAAGAAGAAGAAAAAGGTCAAGACTCCAGTGAGCAGTGATGACGAAGAAATTCCAGTGACCAAAAGGAAAGTAAAGGTTGAAGTTGCGAAGTTCAAAATTGATGAAGAAGTTGATGCAAAGAAGATTCCAGTGAAGTGTGAAAACTGTGAAGCTGTGAAGAAGCAGAACAGTACACTGATCTATAACTTGAATAGTTTGAAGGAATCTTACGATGTACTGAACAAAGCAATGAACCAATACAATCTAACTAGTGAAGAACAAGCAACAGCAATGAAAACACTTCAAGGAGCTTTTATGACGAAGCAAAAAGTGGTGAACAACTACATTGAGAAGTGTGCTGTGCTAGAACAAAAGTTGGAATTACAAAGAATTGAAACTGAAAGAGTTAATCGATTGTTGAAAAGTTACTCATGTACTTCTTATGTCATTGACAGGATTTATCCAACTGTTGAAGGCATGAAGGCATTTGAAGAGGATGAAGTAACTGAAGAAAAGAATGTTGAAAAAGTGGCTGAAGAAAAGACTCCAGAAAAGAAGAACAAGAAGAAGAATGAATCAAAGAAAAAGACTGAAAAGAAGGATTCTGGTAAGAAACAAGATATAGGTTACAACAAGTGTCCACCCCCGTTAGAAAATGGATATTTGCCCAGGAATCCAAATCAGGAAAGAGTCGAAAAAGCAACAAATTTACAGTGGGAGTCGGAGTCGTCAGTCAATTTGCCAGAAAATATTGATGTCGTGTTTACATCATCTGACACTGATCATGAGTCAGAGTTAATAAAGAAAGTCGTCGATCAGGTGTTGGATAAAGATGAAACTGAGGAGTCAAAGTTGGAGTCAAAATCAGAGTCAGAGTCAAAGTCTGGTTCTGAAAGTTCGAGTTCAACAGTCAACAGTCAAAAGTCTTCAGTTAAAAGGGTTTATAATAAAGAATTCCTGTTATCAAAATCCAATTTGAGTGACGAAACATTCAAAGTTGCATATACATTGAATGATTCTGACAAATTATATTCTGATGAGGAATTTCCAATAAGAGGTGTCAAAACTGAATTGATCAAAAAGGTTTTCAAACTAACAGAAATTAATATTTCTGAAATAAAAGATTTAAATCTTAATGGTAAACCTAAACCTTACACCTCAAGAGTTCAACAACGTTTAAACAAGAAAAAGGGTTACAGTTCTGGTTCTGGTTTTCACAAGAAACCAAACCCTAACCGTAATTTCAAAAAGAAAGGTCTTGGATTTATTCCAACAGAAAAACAGAAAAATGAAAAATATGTTCGTGATTTTAAATCAAAGATGACATTTGTTTCAGGTACATCAGCAGAAGAGGAAGAAAAGAAAGAATTCTGGAGACAATCAAACAAAGAATTCCTTGCAAAGAAGCAAGAAGAGATGAAAGAAATGAGAACCTGTTTCAAATGCAACAATGTTGGACATATTGCCAAAGATTGTTCAAAGGCAATACAGTCAAAACAGGGAGTTTCTCGTAAACTGAAAGAACAAAGGGTTGAGTTTGAACCACTAATTGACAGAACCAAACTTTTCAAAAATTCTACATTTGAAATTGGTGAATGTTCAAACAAGTTTTACAAGAAGAGAGCCATATCTGACAACCAGAAATGGGTTGTTAAGAAAGCTGCTGAAAGCTCTAGCGATGATTCTGATAGATCAAAATCAGAGGAGCTATCTTCTGGCGATGAATCTGATTCCACAAAATCAGAGGAGCCACAGGTTGTTTCAAAAAGTGAAAAATCAGTTCTGACAATGGAAGATGAGAATTTTCCAACACTTCGGGCTGAAAATTATAAAAAGAAAATTGGTAAAGTTGAGATATCAAATCAATTTTATGATGACAAAAAGGATTTCGATGTTGAGAAAGTCTTTAACTCTAAAGTTCATCATATTTTTGGTAAAATGATTGACAGGAAGGTCAAAGGAACGAAGGAGTTTTATGAGAAGAAGACACAGAAGGAGAAAACTGAACCATCCCTAGTTCGTGACTGGGATGGGTCATACTATGAACAGTGAGTCTGTGGACTTGCCGGAGATCCCAAGTTGGTAATCGTGGATCAGGAATCGGCATCATTCTGTGTATTTGTTTGTGTTTTTCATATAAGTGGTAAATCAGGGACATTAATTTGTACTTGATTTTCTACAAATGGTTGAAGACAAAGTGATGAACCACATCCCCAAATTTACAAGTGGTAAAATCAAACTTATTTTCCGGAAAAACCATTTGATTAAAACAAACTTAAGTGTTTTGAAATCTAAATGGGAAAATAGTTTGAGGGGGAATTCTGATTGTTTATGCCAAGTGAATGGCGAATTGAGGTGATTCGATATTAGTTGTCAACTTTATTGTACAGTTTGTTTTCAAATTTCTTAAAATGTGTTTGCATTTTAGGGGGAGTAAGAAATTTTTAGAAAATCCAAAAACATTTGAAAAATTTGAAAAAGTCAAAAACATGATAAAATGAAAAATGAGTTTTGTTGCATAAAAGAGGAAATGATAGTACATCAGTGGATGATCACAACATGCTAAAGAATTGGTAAGATAAAAAGTGATAAACGGTCTTACTGATGATGTGCCAGTAGATTTTTGCACATTTAGTAGATTGTGACGAGATATAAACCTAAATTTCAAACTTGCTTGTTCTGTGGGTTAACACAAACTTGGATATATAGGTAACCCCTAAAATCTTGTTTGAAAGGTCCCTTATTCTGAGATACTAGGTCTTTATGCTCAGTGATATCTGGGGTATTATCCCGGGACTTCTGATTTTGCGGAAGCAATGGCCTAGTCCCCGGAGAATACTTTCTGCTTGCTTGAAATATAGCACCACCCTCAGCTAAAAAATGATGAAACATTGAAAAATGCTAATCATGGCTGTTGTAATTCAAAAGATCCTCTAAAGGGGACACACCTAAAAGTCAACTAGGCTCTCTGCTGAACGGAAGTTCTGACCTGAGCTATCACGGTTGCATAATTTATTCCCCTGACAGATATCATCTGTGGTATACTCACCTGTAAGACTGAATATTGGGATCTGGATACGGGAGTATATTCAAGTAGTGGGACACACGGATAAGTTCAAGTGCTTAAAACATTAATATCGTATCTCGGATCAGTTGAACTTTGTGTGAAAATTTAAGTGGACAAACATACTGACAATCTAAGTGAATCGTTTAGAGCTTAAAATGTAATGAAGCTTAACGGTGTTGGTGATTTGTCTCAGAAACTGATATGATCCTCTTACACAAACTCACAAAAATATTGTTTGTAAATATTTCATTACTGCATTTCTTTATATTCAAAATCCAAAAAGATTTTCAGTGTGTTTTAGCTTAAAATTTTGAAAAATACAAAAAGATTTTCGACAACTGGTGTTGGAGAGCTGATTTTCAAAATTCCAAGTGCTAAACATGATGAACAGATGGTTTGGGAGAGTGTGTTGTTTTTTAACATGAAAATAATATTTCTTCAAATGATTCATCAGAGATTATAAATGTTAGATCATTTTTGTAATATTTTCAAATAATGTCTGATTGTGTTCAAGTTATCATCAGAAAATTTATTTTTGGGTAGAGTTGTGCAGGTTAGCCAGGTTCCGAAACCTGAGTTTGTTAGAATGCCAGGTTACGATCTAAGAACCTGTGGAAAGTGAATGTCAGGCTACGATCCCATCTGATTGAGAGGGGGAGTCTGAAGATTGTTCGTGCAGAGTTTGCTAGTGATGAAAATAGATGAGAAGATAGAGATTGAAGATACTTACAATGTCAGACACTTCAAAGAGTTAGAGAGAATGATAAAGACTAAAGATGCAAAGACTTGACACTGAAGACTCCGTCAACATCCGAGGGGGAGTCTGTTGGTGCACTACGTCTGTCGTCTATGTCTTCAGTCAGTTCTCAGTTCGGTGCGAAGAATTGATCAAGCATGATGTCATGATGACATCATCAAAGTGATGTCATCAATGACATCATTCAACTTAATCACACAAGAAGACAAAGTTTTTAGATGTTAAATTTTGTATTCGGTCAAGTTCTAATTTTGTTTATGTGTGGACCGCTCTTGTTACATTTCTGGATCGCTTATATGGTTATCAAGCTGGTTCGCTTATATGTCCATGTAAGTAAGAGCGAACCAGAACTCCTATATATAGCTATCATGAGCGGATCTCAGTAATAGTTCTAGGTGTTTTCTTCTGGTGAGCCACGAAGTGCTGCCGAAGTGTCGACAGGTTGTACACATCTTCAAGATCAATAAAATCGACAGTTTTATGTGTATACGTGCTGAATTACATCGTTACATTTGTTTCCGCCACTTGTTTCGGTGAAAAACTCTTCTACACGACTCGTTCAGGTCGGAACTCGATCCTACAATTTGGAAGGAAACTCAACATAAGTCAGCTTTCTAGCATCTTCATTTGTCTCGTTCAACTTTATCCATTGCACAAATATTGAAGAAGCAACAGAAGGCTTGCTTAAAACATTATCAATATCATCATCCGCACCATACACAACATTCTGTTGGCCCGACAAATGAAAGGGAAGCCTCATAACAGCAGGATACCTATAATGAACCTCATTAGAGAATATTCTCCAGGATACCTCACACGCTGAAATATATCTACAATCATAATACTCCTTGATCTCGTCTTTTGGCTTTTCCTTGATGGTTGAATTTGTATCACCAGAAACTACCGCAGTAGCCATATCAGGGCCTTTGTTAATGTACTTGAACAAATATTTCACTGAACCGGCTTGATTACACCATTCAAGATTAATGTGTGCTTGATATCTTTTCAAAAGCCTTTTGTTATAAGGAACAACATTTCTGTTGTCTAATCTAACACCAGATTTTATAACTGTATGACCTGAATCTCTTCTTCCGTATACAGGAAAACCACTTGAATCAATAGTTGTATGTGGTGTGAATTTCTTCGGAAAGTTTTTTGAACATCTTTTATCAACCATGCAAGGACAATTCAAATTAGCATTCCCACACGGACCATGAATCATATAATCAGTCACAAGAGAATAAAGTTCAGGATCTTCTTTTTTATCGGGAATCTCAGCAGAAATAAATGGATCTATGTGATCTATGATTGGAAGTTTGTGATCGACCTTCATGAATAAGCATATATGTGCATGAGGAAGACCACGCTTTTGAAATTCTACTGTATAAACAACTAAATAAAAAAGGAAAAATAAATAGATTTAGTAGTTGATAACCTTGATTACAAAATATATATCCGAGGATAAGATGTGAAAACGAAATAACATACCAGCGTTAATCTCACCGAAATACTTAGAATCCTTAAAATCTTTGAGTAAGGAATCAAGCTTCATTTTAAACAATCGACACAATATGCCAGGCCTGTCTTCGGCTTTGATGGTTGAATCTTTTAGAAATCTTTTTACTTCAGGCCACTTAGGATTACACGTTATAGTTATGAAGAAATCAGGGCACCCATGCCACTTACATAAGGCCATTGCATCGAGGTAATTTTGTTGCATGAATCTTGCACCACCAGTAAATGAAGAAGGAAGTATAACAGGCCTTTCAGTATCTGTTAAAACATCCTTACCTTTAGATTTATACTTTTGAAGATTCTCAAATGTTTCAGAGTGAAGGTTCGCTTGTTGCCTACGGATGTACTTTAGTCTTTCGCTCTCAATCATTGTGTACGCATTAATCAAAAACTGTTGTAACAACCTTCGCCCATTTAAAATTAAGTAAAATCCATAAGTTCTATCTTGGATCCTATATGAAAAAAATTCTCTCATTGTGCACTTTGGTTTTATTTTCTTTTGTGTGGACATAAAATCTCTATGAGGAATATCAACTCTATAACCATCATCACCATATGGGAAAAGTAACGGATATTGCAGAGCAAGATACGATGGGTGTAATTCGCTAATACGCTGCAGCATTCCCGACTGGGTCTCGACAACAATATCACGATGGCCTATAACTTTATCTATGTCTCCGACAACCAAAGCAGCAACTTCAGATGTTGTGGGTAAGTTATATGTCCTGTCGTCTTTTTCTCTTCTATAAATAAGTCACAGACTAAGGTTGGCCTCTGGAGATTGGTGAAAATGGTCTCTGACCATCCTATATGTCTTAACCAACTTATTGTGTGAATCTAATAAAGCCCTCAAAAAATCTATCATTTCAACATCAAGTTCTTTATCAGTAGGCGATGAAGGTTTGGTTCCTTTGCTGTTAAAAGAAAAAAATAACAAAACATTAACATAACATAACTATAATAGTATCTCGTTTTATAAAAACTTATAGAATATGTTGAGAAAAAGTAAGATTTCAGTTTACCTACAACCACTGATGAGTTTAGATTGAATAAACCAAACTACTGTTTAGTACTAAGTCAAACAGCTAATGGAAACCTTGTAAGCAATGCTAGTGATTAAAACACTGATGGTACTTAACAACTGATAGTGAACTACATAAGGTTAACAACTGCTATTGTAATAAGCAGTGGATAGAGAATCAGTGATTAATAATTAATTGTTAAGGAAGAGCAGTTGTTAACAACTGCTGATACCAGCCCAAAACTTTTAGAGTATGTTGAGAAAAAGTAACATTTCAGTTTACCTACAACCACTGATGAATTTAGAATGAATAAAACAAACTACTGTTAAGTCTAACAGCTGATGGAAACCTTGTAAGCACTGCTAATGATTAAAACACTGAGGGTACTTAACAACTGATAGTGAACTACTAATGGTTAACAACTGCTGATGTAGTAATCAGTGGATAGAGAATCAGTGATCAAGGATTAAGTGATGGTACTTAACAACTGATAGTGAACTACAAATGCTTCAATTTCTAGTTGTTCTTTAATAGAATAAAAATGAAACTTAGAAATCACGCGTACCTGAATAATGCATGTCTATTTGTTATTTCATTTTCGGTATCATGTATGTATAGTTGACAAAACTTAGCTTCATTTCCATCTGGAGGTTTGAGACTCCCCATGCAATGATAGTTTTGGCCACTGATACGATATATAAATGGAGCATTGCCCTTGTTGATATTAGAATCAACCTTTCCACCCATAGATGTAAAATATAACATAGAGTTGTATCGTCTTATGTTCTTTAGGAAGAACTTGCTCTTTGCATTTGAGGAAGAAAATAAATTTTGATAAGACGGATGTGCATCCTTTAAAGGCGGTAGCTGAACTTTACCATACCCACAACACATACTATAACATAGCTTATTTATAGTTAAACAACCTTTTCCACCTTCTGATGTCCATAACTTTGCACTACAAACCTGACATGTAAGCAGTTGGTCACCATGGTCCAAATAATCTGTTTAAATATGATTGATAGTTATATTACAGGTGGAACACAACAAATGTCCTAAAATAGTAAAATAGATTAAAACCTTTAGATATCCCTTTATAAGGATCTTCATCAGTGCACAAAAACGCATCGTCTTCATCTGAATCCAAAGTCAACATAGGTACAGGAGTATTATCACGTTTCTTGCGCTCAAGGTTACGTTTACCAGAAGACAGTCGTGTAAGGATAGAGGTACTACCCAATATCGGCTGATTGTTACTGCTAATGAGGCTAGAAGTAATGGAATATCGACGGTTGCCATCTAGAGGTGTACCTATGTTTATGTCGTTATATGAACATTCAATATTAAAACGTACATGTTAGTACCGGTATGTTGTTTAGTAATGTATTTATCAAAAGAAATAATAAAGAAACAAAATACAAACCTGGTATCAGAACATTCCAGCAAATTTTCATTGTCAGAAAAGATGTTACGAACATTCGTTGATGATGACGATGATTTATTTGATTTCTTATTATCAAGTATTAATTTTTGAAGCTTACGCCTTTCATTCGGTGAAGTAACTAAATAACAGAGAAAGTATAATATGTACGAAACACAAGAATCACTACACTTGGAAACATAAAACGGAAAAAAGTATACTTATAATCAAATTCAAGAGCTATTACCATTTGTGATATCTAAAAGAGTAGATCTATTTGAGATATCCGAAAGAGGAGTTCTCATAAGAGGACCTACAAAAAAACCAAGTAGAATTATGATTTCAATCTGAAAGCTGATTTTGATATGGGAAATGATGAGTTAAGAAGTTATAATTTCACTTACTGTGTAAATTTTGTTGAGATGAATTAGCAGTTGTAGAAGATGAACGTGAATTCTTTGACATTGCATACATGAGAGAAGGAGAAGGATTCAAAAGAAGAAAGAGTAAAAGATAAGAAACATTAAAAAAATAGAACCAAACAATGGTTCTAATTAACTAAAGGACCCTTAATTCAAAAAATTAGGGAAACTAATTGGAGAAAGGATGGAATTTTTTAGGCCAAAAAATTAGGGAAACTAATTGGAGAAAGGATGGAATTTTTTAGGCCAAATTATTGGGAGGATAATTAATTAATGAATTAAAGGGATTTAATTGAAAAAAGGTTTGATATCATGTGATATATATCAACTTGAAGAAATATCACATGACATACAATTCTTTGGACGTCACGTGTTAAAAGGTTTTTGTGAGAAGACAAAAATAAAGAGATAAGCTTGGAGCAAATTAATTGAGAATGTTTTGTGTGATATAGAGTCATTAGACAAAAATTAATTAATAAAAATCCTAAGCATATGGAGGAAGTTTGGTGAATAAAGGGATTGGGACGGAACAGTAAGAGACGTGGCAATTAATAAAAGGGGCTTATTACAATCACGTATCCAGAAGCAACGAGAGGAACAAAAAAATACAAGTTGCATACGAATGAGTTCTACAAGTCGTATTCCAGATCTGAGTGGAGATCTTCACAAGGTGTACCGTTCAAGGATTTAAGCTAGAGATCGAATATTCGAGTTCGGTTCACAAACATGTTAGTTCGGTTTTAATTATTTTCTATTTTTCAACTAATGAACATGATTTGTTACTGTTTCAGACTTATTTTCCATTCTAGATTATGATTATTGATTAGATATTTATGCTACTAGGGTTTATGATGAATATTTTTGTTAGTTAGTAATCTTTTGATTCTTGGTAACTTGTTTGATGGATTAATACTAGAGTAATCAACCGGTTCATATTTTATGAGATGTGTATGCATGCTTAAGATTGATTTATTATCATACTATTGTTCCTCATATGTTTTTGTAAATGTCTTTCATCTATAGATGCATGGTAGGTTATCCACTTTGTGTTTATAGCTAGTTTATGGTTTATTTCACGTGTATCCTATAGGAACATTACTTGAGAGTTTAGAGGAGTTTAGTGTTCTACCTATTCTTGAGACCAGAAGGAAATAGATAGTTGGGATTGTCTTTGGACTTAGTGATAGGTATTTAGGTGTAGTGAGACTGGGAGAAGATCTATCTAAGTTCCCTACTCCCTAATATTATTTGCTTTCCCGAATCGCTTCAAGTGTTTTTAGCAAACAGAGAGAAATGTTATGGTGGTGGATTATCCGACGATGGTGGGGTGAGGTGGTGGCAGCGGGGTAGAGGTGTTATGGTGATGGGTTTTCCAGCGATGTTGAGGTAAGGTGGTGGAGGTGTTATGGCGGGGCGCTTTTTCCGGAGATGGTGGGGCGGATTTGTTATGGTGGTGGGTGCTATTGTGGTGGTGGAAGGTGATTGTTGTTCAAGACTTATAGACAAAAAAGGAGAAGAGAGAAAGGGAGATGAGGTGGGTAGGTGAGTAAGGTGATTATTTTGTTTTATAGTTAGGGCATTTAGGTAATTTCATACACCTAATAAAATGGTGGGTCCCACTCAAGTTTTCTATAATTAAATTTTTTTTAGAATATACAAGGCTATGTTAGTAATTTTACATGGATTAACTGAACAAACTAACTACCATCTGTCACACCCCGCCCGCGTAATACAACGAACCACGGTAGAAACGTCGGGGAGTGTCGTAACAGAATCATTGTTTCACAACACATGGTGATTGAAGTTTTGTTTTATTCCATTAATGGACTCATTGTTTTAATAAAAACCAGATAAATACAAACAATTGCCTTTCAGGTTTTAAAGTCACTAAGGCACGAGTCCTTCCTATGTGTAGCATGCATCTTCAATCATCACCTAGTAGAACCTGAAACATATGTGAAAATAAAACGTCAGCATAAAAATGCCTGTGAGTAACATAGGTTTTGTGAATAGGATTCATGGCTTTGGTTAACATAAGAAAAAGATTTTATGTTTACGAAAATAGCCATGAATCCTTAAAAAGAGTTTTGTTTCTAAAACGCATAGTTTTGATAAAAGGTTTGTAGTATATACAAAGATGTACTTTGGTTTTGAAATAATCGGATAAGTAGTACATCAAAATATACTTTAGTTTCAAAATAATAGATTTAGTAGTATATAAAAAGTATACTTTGGTTTAGGATTTGAAAACATCGGTAGTATATCAAATTAAACTTTGGTTTGGAAATAGCATATCAAACTATGCTTTGGCTTTGGAAATATCATAATCGATAGTGTATCAAACTATACATGATTTGAAAATTGCATATCAAACTATGCTTTGGTTTAAAAGTAGCATATCAAACTATTCTTTAGTAGCATATCAAGATATACTTTGGTTTAGGAAATAACAAGTCGGTAGTATACCAAGGTATACTTTGGTTTTGAAAATAGCATATCAAACTATGCTTTGGTAAACACTATCACATTGGGAGCACATTAAACTATGCTTTGGAAGTATATCAAAATATACTTAAATTGTGATTTGGTAGTATATTAAACTATACTTTAATAAACAGTATCACGTTGGTAGCATATCAAAATATGCTTTCGTAGTATATTGAAATATACCTTAATCGTGATTTGGCAGTATATCAAACTATACTTTAGTAAACAATAGCATATCGAACTATGCTATGGTTTTGGAAATAACATAAGTTTTTATGGCTTAATTGGAAAACATTTGTAATCCATACTTTGGTTAATATAATATCACGTTGGCAGCATATCGAAATATGCCTTAGTAGTATACCGAAATATACCACAGATCGTGATTAGGCAATACATTCAAACCTTAGTGTATCAAACTACACTTTGGTGACTGTAGATTTACCACGAAGGCAAAATCTATTTGGTTTAAACTTTGGTTTCAGACATTCCATACATCAAGAATGGGGTGTCAACCTATAGCACTATATCGTATTACCAATAGGCTTGATCATAGTTAATGAATGTATAAGTAACAATACGAACCAAGAAATAGTCTTACAAACTTTGAAAATCAGTATTTAAGCCATGGATATCAGTTTAAGTTTGACACAGGATAAGTTCTAAGCATGTGAGAACATATAGTTTGAAATCATGAAGATAGAGAATAGGCACATATGAATCACCCCAAAATATTTGAAAACGTAAAAGAGGGGACTATGTACTCACTTGATATTGCAAGTATCCTTGATTAAGTGATCTAACAAAGCTCAAGAAATCAAGGAATCAAGTAGCACCTAGTATGGAATCACTATGTTAATAATCGGGACCTAAATTGGGAGATCGGGTAGAATGTGGTCTCGTAAACCAAATGAGTGTTGGAACTCATATAATATGGTTTAACAAAGCCTACAGTCTGATTTGAAACCTATCCTAAGTGCTTTCGACCCGTTAAGGTAGTTTCAGCTACTTTAACGCGTCATTTGCGCAAAAGCACGTTCGGATGGCCTAACTAGTCCTATGATAAGTCTTATATGCCCTAACATGTTTAATAATCTTGCATAATCAGTTTAAGTGTCAAAATTTAGGTTTCATATGCTTAAAATGAAATTATGCATAAAAAGGGTATTTTGGTCATTTTCCTAAGGCATATAAACTACCTATCATACAACTAGTTAAACGAAGTGACAATAAGGTATAACCTCGGAAGGTTATTCCCTATACGACTATGGTCACAATATATGTTTGGTTAGATCCTAATGAACGACCAAATGGGTAGGGTTTGAAAGTCTAAGCGGTTGTCGAGACCGCTTGACTTACAACCCTAAATAAGCACTAAACTAGAAGTGACGAGTTAAACATGTTTAACTAAGTTGGAAAACTGATTTGATATCAAAACAAAGTGTTTTGATACCCGAAAATAGTTTCATCGCAAAATGCACATAATCGTGCATTTTGACCAAAACTTTGACTCGTCAACGTGGTAATCAGTAGGTATACTCGCAAGGGACTATAACCATCGTGATTACGCTCACGTTGAAAAGTTTGAACGAACTTTGACTTGACCCATTCATGGTCAAAGCTGAAAGTCATACACTGTTTGACTTTCTAGCTTGAAATAAATAAACAAAGCATGAAAGAATAGTTACAAGTGTTCTAGGCTGGAAAAATGACTAAGAAAGCTCAAGTATGAGGCCTCCAACAAAAAGTGGTAGCCTCAATTCAGAACTAGAGTGAAAGAAGAATGAAAGGAGTAAGTGAACAATGAAATGGTCTTTGTTATTTATATTAATCCTTGAATCATAAGATCAAGACAAGTGTTTGTGTGGTGATCAAGGAAAGATCCTAGCCCTACATGTGTTAGAGACTGATTAGGAAGCTTTATTTGGTCCCCAATCAAGGAAACAATTGGCCAAAACCATTGATTTCAGCTGTTTTGCAAGAAAACTGGTTTCTGCCAGCTCTAGTCCTCGCGGCCCGCGACCCAGAGGGTCTTGTTCTTCGCGGCCAACCTACCAGTCTACAGATCAGAGTTTTCAAAATTGTCAAAACAGGCCCCTACAGCTCCGAAACTTGTTTTTCGACGCGTTTAACCCCCATTAACCCAATTTCAGGGTTCTAAAAGGATGTTAAAGCATAGGGGACTTGAAATATGCTTGAAAATATTGTGGATGTCAGCGATCGCGTTGTTTTGTTAATTACAGTGAAACTCAAACGGATGCGAAAACGATCCAAATTACACGACGAATGGTATATTTGCATTCCCATCACTAAAATAAAATATTTTAGTGATTTCAAAAAATTTTGGATGTCCGGATATAGTCAGAACGTAAGATATGCACGCGTTTGCATACTTTCGCAGTTTTGACACTTTTAGACCCTGTTGATCAAATAAGCATATTTTCGCATACCGAACCCATCAAAACTTATTTCTAAGCTATCTTAAGGGTATTTAGGGTATGTTTAGCTTATGGTCTTATTCCAGAGTGTACGTTGCTATACGAATTGGCAGATTTTTGCAGTTTGTCGCAAATTGTCCTTGTGATCGAATAAACTTGTTTTTGCCATTTCAAACCCTTCAAAACTTATTTCTAAGTTATGTAAAGGTTATTTAAGTTTGTTAAGCTTATGTCACTATTCTGGAGTGTACGTTGCGTTAAACTGATTATGTTTGCGTAATAGTTTACGTAAAACTTTCAGAAAAGCTTCGCGAGAATTCAGAATCATACGAGATTTGATATGTGTAATTATCATATGTCGTTATAAAAATCCTTAGAATGAAATTCAAGATTTCATTGGATTCATAGTTGTATAATGGTC